>RJWT010025676.1:0-15982 GCA_004365215.1 Cuniculus paca | reverse complement strand
TGCTGATGCTGAGTGCTCCTGTGTTATATCGGAAGGAAGGAACTGTTACGTCTGCTTAGACGGTAGTGAGCATAAAGATGAAGTCCGTCCTAGTCCAAATTCCTGGATCACTTGCATTTTATCAGTGGTCCCCTCTGGTTTAGTTGTACAAGTTGGTGTTGTTGTTGTCGGCAGCCCAGAGCTACATTCCTTACTCTTTTTTATTTATCTGTTTTTTGTTTTGCTTTTCTATGCTCGTTAGTACATACTTGCTGTACACAGTGATTGCGTTCTTAGTGGGGAGTTGGTCTGCGTATGTAACACATCTTAGTTCATTTGCTTTCCCTTAACCCCCATTTCTATCCCTTCCCTTCTCTAGTTCCTCTTCCTGTCTCCCTATTTCTTAATATGTCACTTATTTTGCTGCTTTAATGATTTATACTTTGGGCTTTTCATGTGAGACAGTCCATGCGGTACTTGTGTTTAAGCAGCTGGTTTATTTCACTTAACCTAAGTTGCCCAGGCTGGGCTGGACCTTGGGATCCTCCTGCCTCAGCATCCCAGAGTGCTGGGATGACAGGCATGTACCACCATTCCCTGTGCGTTGTAGAAATTCTTAGTCAGATACATGCAGTGTCAAGAAGATGCAGGGCGAGAAAAGTAGAATTGGAAAGGAGGAAGGTGGCAAACGAACTTGACGCTTGCTGAGGCTGCTGAAACGATTAACGAGGTCCCCGCAGCTCCCATCAGGCAGTTGCTCAGTAGACAGGACTGAGCCTCAGAACCCATCACCTCCACTGGGATCTGAGAGGAAGTGCTCCTGTTCCGTGAATGTGGGACGCTGGGCCCCAGCCCTGGGCCCTGGTGTGAGGGCTCCCTGGACAGCGTCAGGGTCACTCCCGATGTTCTCTCTGTAGAGCAGGTGATCAGCAGTCACTGTGGAAGCTTTGGCCAGAGAGTGAAATGCACGGAAACCTGCTAAAGAAGATTCCCGTGGCAACTGCAGCTTAGTTTTCTGTCATTAGGTTTGGACGGAGGGAAGCTTGTTGAAAGCACTCTGTTTCTTGAGTGCTTGTCTTTCCATCATAAACGCGTAGTAGGCAGTTTGGGGTGGGCTGATGATGGTGAGGTTTGAGACTTTTAAGCTTCCCGAGGAAGGAGATGAGCTCCGCTTGCTGAGGTGCACGGCAGCTGGCATTGTGAAGCCGATGGGTTTTCTAGACCTGCTATAAACGACGTGCTTCATGCGCGTGTGTCCCCCAGGCCGTGCGGCTCACTGTCTCCCAGGGTCTGACCCCTGGGACTGCCAGGCATCAGTTCCCCCAGGCGCTGGGTGTGTTGGTGGCATCCTGAGAGCTCAGGGTTGCTTCTTCCCTTTGCCTGGAAATTGGGCCACATGCAGGCGACTCTGGGACCCTGTCAGGACCGTGGATGGCTCTGAGGTGAAAGGTGACATGGAAGGGAGGTCAGTTTTGCTGCCTAGGAGTAGGCGCACTCCAGGACTCCAGCTGAACCTCCCTGCCCCCCCACCACACGGTCTCTGTCCTTGGGAGGCCAGGGCACCCTTCAGGCAGGGCTGCTCTCCTTCAGGCCCGCGTGTGCTCCTGCCCCGGGCTGCCCTGCAGCTGCCCTTGCTGTCTCCCGGGGCCGACTCAGCCTGCTCGCTGCTGACTACGTGGTCTGCGTGAGCTGTCTCTTCCTTTCTTGTGGATGTCTGAAGGCACAGACTGTGTGTTTTAAGAATCTGTGGTTGAATTTAGGCTCAGAGTTCCCAGAATAAATGCAGGAACGTGATTTCTACTTTGGCTGCCCTGGATTTTTGCTTTGTTACGTTTACTGTCCAAGACTTAGTTTTTCCCACAACTCAGGAGGTATAATCCAAAAACAGTGAAGACTATTTAAATAAGATTTTAAAAATAATCCCAGTGAAAGACATACTGCTATGAATTTTCCTCAAAACACTCCCCTTTGCTGCAGATGCACTCACCCCATCGTTGTTACCACTTTCTGAAACAGCTCTGAAGTCTGCTTTCGTGAGCATCTTGAATTGATTCAGAATATTTGCATCAACTTCTGTCAAATAAAAACATGAGAGTGTCCTCCTGCACCTTATTCACCAGAGCTGGCTCCTACAGCTTCCGGCTCTTCCCCAATGTCAAAATGAATAGGAAAGGGAGACTTTTTTGAATGAATTCAGGACATAGAGGCAGCCAGGACCCCGAAAGACCCTCAGGAAAGGACTCCAGAATCGCTTCTGGAAGTGGCAGGGACAATGGGATATGTGTGTTGGTCTCACCATCTAGGTCAACAGCAATGTCTTGTTTGAGTTATTCACAAAAATACGGATTAAACAAATGAAAGGTCAGTTGGCCTGGAATAAAAGGAGCATAATCATCAACATTTCAAATTCTTATCCATTTCTGCTTTATTTGGAGGTTGTGTGTGCTTCAGGGAGATGTGTTCAGATGTCAAGTTGACCGGGGTGGAATGTGGTGGTGGGCTTCATGTGTCAGCGTGATTGGCTCGGGAACCACTTCAGGGATTGGTGAAGTGCACTTCTGGATGTGTCTGGGTGGGTCGTCGAGGCACACTTGGGTATTGTGTCTCGTTGCTGGCCTCTTTCCTCTCTGGTTCTATTCCTCTGCTCTCTTTCCTGGCCACCATGAGCCGTCTTTTCCTGCCACGCCCTTCTGCCACGCTGTTTCTGCCCTAGAGTGCGCCAACCATGGACTGTACCTCTGAACCACATTATCCTCTCCTCCTTGAGGTTGTGGGTGCTGGGTATTGTGTCCCAGTGCTGGGAAAGCTGACCGGTACACTTCCCTTTTCACTGTCGGCAGCAAAGAAGGTGGCTTGTGTAAGAATGAATGTGGGGGTGATTCCTCTGTGTCCCTAGGCTAACCTATGAATAAACTCTTGAGGTAGCCGACTTAGTCTTGAACGCTTCGAATGTGCTTCTGACCCCCACTTAACACTTAGCAGATAAAGTTTGTCTTCACTAGGATTGTATAAGCTAAGGGAATTGAACATCTGTTTTAAATAATTTGACCTAAAGTCACATTTCTAAGTCAAGCCACATGAGTGTTACTGTATCGTTTTATTGCATTAGGAAACTAAAAGAATAAACAGTATCCTCTGGGTTTCTGAAGAGATTTAGCTGCTTATAGTATATTAAATGTCTCACTTAAAATTCATGCTTTTCAGTGGACCTTGGTAGTTTTTAACAAAATAGATTTTGTTCTCATCTCCTTATCTTGCACTCTGTCACCAAGTCTTTTGCTTACTTAGGAGAAAATAATAGAACTAATTTTGGCTTCCGGCCATCCTTGTAAACACAGTAGATTTTAATTTTTGTTTTTTAAATAAGAGAATTACTCATGTAATTTGAGAATTGATGAGTTTTATTTTTTAAGAGATGTAACTTGACATGGAAGCGACCCTAGGCCGTCCTGCTGTGTTGTTTTGTTTCTATGTGAAGCTTTCTCCAGGGCACAGGCGTCTCCAGCACCTGTCTCTCTGATTCCAGGATGGGCTCTGAAGCCTGATGGTGGGTTCTGGGTTCTGATCTCGGCTCTAGAGGCAAACCAACCTGATTTAAATCCGTCTTCTGTGTAACCTCGAGGAAGTGTGTCTCTTAAACCTGTGGAACGTAAGATGATAATAATGTTCCTTGTGAGGGCTTGGTGCAGGGACTGAATAGAAGAGTGGGCAGAAGGGCTGGGCGGGGAGGGTGGCACCCAGCATGGACTCTGCGTGTCCTGGACAGCTGGGTCAGCAGGCAGGCAGGGCGGGGGTGCAGAGGAAGCCGAGGGACGGGAGTTTCTGGGCCGGACCTCATCTCCACCAGCAGTCTCTTTCCTCTGCCAGATGGGGCCACAAGGTATAAATCACTCACCCTGATCATTTGTGACTAAGAAAACACCAATTTTGTAGCTGGGGCAATTTCTTAGTAGTTCTCAAATAATAAATATTCAGATAAATCAAAACCTACAGAAATAAAACCGTCAGTGTGTGGACGTGGACGTGCGAATGTCCTGCAGCTAGGGCCACTTTTCTGTTGGAACTGTACCTGGGTTGTGACCAGTACAGGAGAAATCAAACCGCAGAGTGGCGTGACACTTATTATTGTGTAAAAATAGAGGAGAAGGCTGACAATAACAACAGAAACCCAAACTTTTTTTAGTTGTATAGAAAGAATTTTGAAGGAAAAATGCTGCTGCCTCTGTAGGAGAATTTTGTGGGTGTTCGAGAGGGAAATGTGATTAATTTTTCCTTTGAGACTCTATTTTTTGCTATTTTATAATAACATTATTTCTGTTATCTTTTTTAAAGTAAAGAAAAAAAGTCAAAAACAGGGAAAGAAACGATTGGACCTGTGTGTAAATAAAAATTGGGCTGCCTAGTTCTTTTCTATTGTTAGAGCTAATATATAGAATTTCCCCAAGCATAGTTATTCTCCTTGTAAGCAGATCAATTTATCACCAAATGAGAGCACATTTTGAAGGAAAAGTAATAAAAATGAAAAATTTACGAGAATTAAAATTTATGCAATGAGAAATTTACCCAAAGAGAAAAAATAAACTATGCTGGAGACAGGAGACCCAAACTCAACTCTTTAGCATCTTAAGAAAGACAAGTTTTAAAACCTTGGGTTTTGTTGGAAATGTAAGAAGTTCTGTGGGGTTCTAAAGGAAAAGAAAAAAAAAAACGGAAACCAAATGTGAGATGCAGTGAACATGACTTTCCAATCAAACTTACATGCAATGACAGAAATAAAAATATGAATGTTTCTGAATCCCCCACCTAAGAGAAAACTATCAAGATGCCCCGAATTCAGCCGCTTTAATGAATACACAATGCCACAGGTTGGAAGCATTAGGAAGAAGAGAAAGCCGGATGCTCCCTTCAGTATTTCTTTGCCAACAGTAAGTGAGGTGTCTGTCGATGTGCGAACGCTTCGCCAGGGGATAAGCAAAGATGCCATGACAGTTGATGGAACTTTCTTGGGAGTCTGGAATATGCTTACCCCCCAAAGCCAAAAAGCAGTGAAGAAGCCAAAACCTGAACTATGCTGTCTTTATTCTTTTTTAGTAAGTTTGCTTGTAATTCACATTTTCTCTGCCCCCTTTGCTTTCTGTTTCCCTCTCTCCTTCTATCGGTGCATGTGTGTACAGTGTGTGTGGGATTCACACCATACATAGAAATCCAAACTCAGTCTTCTGTGATTTCAAGCATTAGCTTAGATCAAATACAATTTCCAGATACTTCATCCTTGTTTTGAATTACACATGCCACTGAGCGCCTTGGAAAGACACAGTCATTTCCTGTGAGGCATTTTCAGTGATATAACCCACAAGTCAGCCTACTTAAGTACTGGTAACATTTCAGAAAAGCAGTTTTAGTTGTTTAAAACTTTAATTATAGAACTGTCAAAACACACACGCGGGCAGAATGTATTTCTGTGAGCCTCATAATCTCATCGTCCAGCTTGGTGTCTGAAGATCGCACCCCGAGGTGGCAGTTCTGGGGTCAGCCTTCTGCTGCGCTCAGGCCAGCGACCTGCGTGGCTGATGGTTGGGGTCCCAGCTCACCCCTGCCCCAGCGATGTCCAGGCCTCGCCAGGTCCTCTGGGCTCGGTCCTGTGTTCGGGAGCGGGCTCACTTGTGTCCCCTTTCTGGTGTCTTCCACCGATCTATCAGGCTGCGTGAAGTTGGTTGCTCAGGGGGGTCCCGGTTCATCCTGAGGTTTTCTAGCTACTGTGTCACCTCCTGATGCAGCAGCGGCCTGGGGTCCTGCCACAGGGTCTGTGGCCAGCTGCAGCGCCCACCTCCGTAGGCTCTCAAGTATGTCGCCGGCCGCCTCTGAGCCTCCTCGCCCCTGAGCTGTGTGAGGTGTGGAGGAAAGCCCAGCCTGCATCAAGCGTCCTTTAACTGTCAGCAGTTGTTGGTCTTTGTATTAATAGTTAACATACTCACTTCTTTAATTACTGGGAAGTTCTTCAGAATTAGTTTTATACGTAAAAGTAATGGCTTTTGTAGATAAAAGTAACACCACCATTAATTACTATAGCATTTTTATTATATATGTATATATTTTATTAGTGTCTAGGAAGGATTCAGAATATTGGCTTTCACTTTATTTTCAGCAGTTTGTTTCTGAGGTTAGGAATAATATATTAAATCTGGGCATGGTGTCACATGCCTATCATCCCAGATCTCTGGGTGCCAAAGGTGGGAGGGTCATAAATTCTAGCTCAACCTAGGCCACTTGATGATTTCACAAGACTTTGTCTCAAAATAAAAAAATAGAAGGGCTGGGGTGCTGCTCACTGTGAAGCATGGTTTAACCCCCATTCCTGGCCCCCCCCGACACCAAAAATCAGCGACCTTGGTAGCGTTTCAACATGCAAGCCACATTCGCCCTTCATCCCGAGTCACATGGAGATAGTCGTTTCTATCCGAGCTTGGTGTTTAGATACTGAAGGTGAATGCAGGCAGCACGCCTGGATTGTATTAGCAGCCTCGCTGGACTGAAAGGGGCTGGATCACAGCAACCGTTACAATCCCAGGCCCAGACACACGTCAGTTCAAGGAACCAGAAATTCTCCGGAAGCAAGCGCTCAGCTGTTCCATCCTCCTGTTCTAAATTCAGATACATTCAGGTGAAAATCAGGAGCAAGGCAAAAACATGGTCCTCCACTTTGTACCAGGCACTCCTAAGAGGCATTTTATGTGAATTATCTCATTTAACTCACTAAACAGCACCTTTGAAATGGAGGTCTCATTCCCACCATTTCATGGATTAGTAAACCGAGGCATGGAAAAGGCAGCTAACTCATCCAGGACACACAGGGGTGGCTGTGCGTGGAGTCCCATGACAGGTCCTTTGGCCGTACCTGCCGGCCTTCGCCACCTGGCTGCATGCCACCTGCATGGTGATGGTGCTCAGCTGGCCTTGGGCTTGGTTGCCCAGCTTCCCAAGGGGGCACCGTTCCTTCCAGATGCCAGGCGCAGGCTGAGTGTGGTTCCTGTGAGAGCACGGAGCTGTGGGCTGCTGGGGGACACTGCCTGCTGTCCTGCCTGGGAGCGGAGACCCTGGCCCTCCCCAGAAGGTGTGTGGACGCCGCAGGAAATGACGTGTGATTCACAGGCTCTTCCTGGACCCGCACACACACAGGGGCTGCAGAGCTTTCCATCCTTAAGCAGCCTTTCCCTGCTACAATAATGCCAGGTGCTGGCCTTCATTTCAGCATTTTGGATCGGGGGAGAAGAAATGTTTCCCAAGTGTCTCATCACTAATTCTACTTCTACTAATGCCAATTCCCTTTCTTATCATTTGCTGATTATTACTGGCATCTTGATGCCTTTTCTGATGAATTAATTTGAGAGATTCCTTAGGTTTCAGACTGGTTTGATGACAGACAAATGCTGTGGTATCGTCAGTCTCATGTGGCCATCGGTTTTGTGTTCTCTGCTGACTTGCTGTCATGGTTGCTTTTTTTCTCGTTGTTGAGACAAAATACCTGACGCACAAAGCGAAGGAAGGAGACGTTTACTTCTTACAGTTTTGGGGGCCTCAGTCCATACTTAGCTGGTTCCAAGGCAGGGTGGCGAGGCTGAGGGGCAGCCGTTCATGGCGGCAGCAAGCGGCAAGAGTGAACTGCACAAAAAGGTAGAACGCCCCCATTCTGACCTTACTTTGTACATCGGTTCCACCCCTGGGCAGGTGCAGAACTCACACTGTCAATCCCAGCACTAGACAAGGAGTCAGTCACAAACGCTAGATTCAGCCGCTTCCCTCACTACATGAGGCTCGTGGGGGGACACCCAGATACAAACCTTAACACTTGCTGAGTTTCCATAGTTTCTTCTTTCTGTTTCTCTCCTCTGACTAAGCTGTGGGGGTCATGGGGGGCTCTGTGTTGTGATCCCACTGGGCTGATGACAGGGCCATTGGTTACCACTTCAGGAATATGGAGAGCTTTCACTCAGGGACATTGACAGAATCCTTGGAGTTCTTGGGAGAACTGTTTAGGACAGAGGAGGGTTTTGTTAGCTTCTTGTTAGTACCACTAGCAAGCTTTTGTTAAACTGGAAATGTCAAAGGGATACACCTTATAAATATATAAAAGCTCACTGCCTGATTTCTTCTTAAGGGAAATAATAGTTTGGCTGCAGAGTATCGCCAGATATACACGAGGGGAGAAAATGATCTCTGAATCCACAGTGATGTGGTGGGAATATGGGAAAAGCTTATGTTGTGATGGCTTGTGTCATCCTGAGAGTTAGAACGAAAACAAACCCATTTCTAAAGATGTCAATCAATAAAAAGCTTGCACTACGGGAAATTAATCTGACTCTTAAGAAGGTTTAAACTACCTACTTAGCACTCCTGCATTGTTGTACGTGGGGCTCAGTTCCTGAGGTAGTCATTAGTGTTAGCTGGTAGTTGGTTAAAAGGTTGTGTTTGCGTTACTCTCTGTTTTTTGCTTATGCATTACGAAGTACACACCCAGTATTTCCCGGCTGAGTCTCTAAAGTGGTCTGAAGGATGCACCATGATCCACTTTGGTGCTCACTAGAGGCTTGCTTGTCTTACAAAAGGAGAGTACTTGCTGCTCTCACTGGGATTCCCAGGGTTTCTCCTCTTTCCCGGGAGTCTCTTCATGTACTTCCTCCTCTCTTAGGAAAACGAGACCTCAAACTCCAATTCCAGATTGGTCATCCTTCCTAAATTCACAGCTTTCACAGCTACTTCAGGCTTTATGCGTGTGAATGATGGCACATTTAGTGGGTCTGCTTTGTTAATTCTGTGATTTTTCAAAGTTCTCCCTGTGCCGCAATTTACATCTGAGCGATAAGGTTCTTGCTAAAGGGATAGGCTCCAGTGTTTTTGTTTGTAGTTTGCAGAATGTCTGATACAAATAGGCTGCCCAGATGAATCTTGCCATGGTGAAAAGTGACTGGTCAAGGTGAAAGGGTCTATTTTGGTTTGCTTAGTATTTTTATGAATAATAAAAATAGCCATGTAGTTCTGCTGTGAATCCCTGATTTAAATCCCCAGCCCGATAATTGAATATCTTTTGGCGTATTTAATGTAACTGTCCTTATAGCACATGTTGTGTGTACATTTGATAGATATTCTCTGTGCTTATTATTAATTTTACTAGACTGTTAGCATTCTGTTACTGTAACATATACCCAAGACAATTAACTTGTCAAGAGAAAAGATTTATTGGAACTTACAGTTTCAGAAGGTCCAGTCCATATTCAGTCTGTGTCATTGCTTTGAACGAGGCAAGGCTGTGTGGCCAAGCAGAGCTGGTCACCTCACGGCTTCCTGCAGTGTCCAGCAGGAGCACATCCCCAGTGCCCTGAAGTTCTCACCACTCCCAACAGTGACAAGCTTTAGCACAAGGACTCTGGGGACACCAGATCCAAGCTTCGGCAAGTGCTTAGGTGGATGTGTTCTCCTCCAGGAGAGCAGAGCGCTCCCCAGCATGACTCACAGAAACGGCACAGGCCAGGGTGAGCCTGCAGCTTCAAGGGCTCCCCAGCCTCTTTCGGAGTGAGGAGGTCGAGCTGGTGGCTGCAGTGTCTACCTGGCCTCCCTGCGCTGTCTTCCCCACGTTCACCAGCATAGCAAAGTGTGGCAGTCATGCAGGGCCTGGTGAGTAAGGTCGCGAATCTGCAGGAAGGCGAGTGGGGGCTGTAAGTTGCTCCTGGTCATGGTGTTCCTTCCCAGGGTTGTGGAGTAGGTATCTCCTGTTCTGCAGGAGGCAGGCTTGCTGCAAAGCCCAGAGGAGGCAGGGACTCAGGGATGCCAGGCCTGGGGCTACAGGCTGTAGCTCGAGGCCACAGCCTCCGCTGCTCATGGGTGCTCCTTCCTGTCTTCTCGTGTCCTCTGGGCTCTCATCAGAGAAGACTCCCGTGGGGGCCTTGTCAGGCCCAGCCGAGGGAGCAGCAGGAGGGGCAGCTCCTGCTGTTAGGACATGGGGGATGAGCTCGGATGGTAAAGGGCAGGTGATAAACAGCTTGCTTTCCGAGCAGGAGAGCTGGGCTTTGGCTCCTGGGCCGGCGCTGCAGTGCATTGTGGAGCTCTCAGGGCTGGCAGGTCAGGAACATGGATGCAGCAACACGGATGCGGTTCTCAGCCTGCAGAATGGAATCGAGGCCAACAGAGGCTCAGTGCAGTGCACACACACAGGCAGAAGCAGCGTGACACACACGTCTGTGTGTAGCGTGTGTGCTTATGGCATACAGCATCCCACTTGCGCCCCAGGATGCAGTGTACAATGTATTTTGTACTGTGCGTTACAGAAAACTATTTGAAAAGTACTGATTTTAGAGCATAGCCTGTGGAGCTGGAAGGAGACCCTGCGAGCTCTCTTGACTCTGTCTGTGCTTCCCCAGGTCTGCAGGGATTCACTCTGCTGTGATTCAGCCGGGTCTTCTTGTGGTGTGATTTGCTGAAGTCAAGTACATGGTGCACTCGGCCGAGGCACTTGGCAGCACAGTCCTGTCCCTGACCTCGTCCCTTTCTCCTTACGATCTGCAGGTGGACCTGCTGATTCTGATGTGGGAGTCCTAGGCCAGAGGCCTGACCCTGGGGGTCCCAGCCTCTCACTCCTAAAAGCAAACAGGAATAGTCACGAAGAAGTAGAAAAGAAATTTTTTTTTAAATTGTATTTTAAAGAGAAAAAAAAAAAACAGAAAAGAAAAACAAGAAACAAGAGACATACAAAGGACAACTACAAGAACAACAAAACGCCAAAACAATAACAATATAGGCTTTCAAAACAAGATGATAGGAATTTAACAATGGTTGTAATATCGCATATTGTTATTTTCAAAAGGGATTAGCAGATATAGACATGCAAAATTGATTACCAGCTATAGACATGCAAAATTGATCTAATCACATGAGTATTAACTGTTGTTTTCCAAGAACTCATAGAATCAGTAGTATAATCATGTTAGCTTTTTAATGTATATATAAACAAAGTTATATCTTTTTCCTTTTCCCTTCCTTCTTTTCTCTTTTCTCCTATACCAGTTATTTTTCCCCTTTGAGCAGTTTCTCACCCTTTTACAATATCTATTGTAGATTTTGGATCTTATTTACTCTTTCAGTTCCTTATACCAGCAAGGCAACATGGTATTTACACATGTAAGTCTGATTTATTTCACTTATCAGTATGGTCTCAAGTCATATCCATTTACCTATAAAAGTCTTGATGTGATCCATCTTTATAGCTGAGTAGTATTCCATTGTATAAAAATACCACATCTTTAGAAAAGGAATTTAATCTTATGTAGGTACATTGGGAAAACAAGGGGGAGGGGCATCCTTACCCTTGTTTTGGAGGAGCTCTTGTGGACTTTAGGCTTAAACAGAGGAAAAGTGGGGCCGGTAAGAGCTATGCATAATGAAACAGTCCCGGCCAAGCAGTGGACCTGTTTGGTCATTATTTTAGATCTTGTCCCATGGGTGGCTGTGGAGACGTCATTAGCACAGGAAGTGCCCTCAAGACAGCCTTGCTGTTCCTGAAATACAAGTCGATGCAGGTGTAGGACAGTGACAGGGACCCTTGTAAAAGCTGGCTGTTGAGTGTCCCTGAAACTCTTCAGGGTGAGAAGGCCAGGGGAGCGTGGGGTTGACAGCTGCGTGCTACCAGCTGTTAGACAGTCGCGCCTTCGGTGCTGAGCAGGGTTCTGACCCAAAGTTCAGGTCATAAAGGCGACATAGGAGGCCGAGGCGGAGATGCCACACTTTGTCCTGGTATCAGACGCACAGGTTTCTCCTGGCTTTAGTTCCCCACGGCTGCCGAGCACTCTGGCTTCCTCCTGGCCTGGAAGCCAGTTAGTTCTTCTTGGAATCTCGAGTCTCCCGGACCTTTCCAGTCTCCAAGGTCACCTTTGTTTCTGTTTGTCTACCTGCTTCCTGTGCTCCTCCCCATTTTCTTTTACAACTTTCTTGCATCCTCAAAGGGCCTGGCTTTTATAACTGTTACCTTTGGGTTAAGAAGCCGGAGGACATTTTCCCCATTTTTTTTCCTTTTAATTTGTCTCATCTACTGTTGAGCAAAAATGTATGAAGTGAGTCCTGTGTAGAGCACTGCACATGCCAGGTTCACAGCATTTGAGAATATTTGGAAAACAACATTTTCATCAGTAGTACGTGTCAGTGTTCCCTGAGCAGCACAGAATGACAGTGACTCACTCAGACTTCCGTGGTATGAAGCATTTTAAGTCATGGAAACGTGATGCGGGCTGGGGATGTAGACTAGGGTAGAGCACGCGCCTCATCTATGCAAGGCCCCAGGTTTGATCCCTGCATGGGGGCAGGGAATGAAGTGATCAGGTTTCCAGGAGGATAACGTGTGGATTCAGTGAGAATACCGTGATGCTGCCTCATCTTATATAAGACTCAGGCACTGAGGATTTTCGTGTCCCCTGGGGTCGTGGACCCCGGCTGAGCCTGCTGTGAGGGTCCCCTGTGTGTGGGAGCTGGGGTGCTATGCAGCGTGTGATGTTTTCCTTTAACCTGACGCCTGTGCTGTGCACCCCAGAGCTGACCCAAATGTGAATTGAGGTTCATTTAGTTGAATAAAAACAATTGCATTTTGTGTATCTGTGTTTTGTTTTATGAGTGATCACATTTATGATGTCTTACATTATTTTTCTCTCAAATGCATTGAACTTTAAAAAAACTGCTTCTTTATCCAAGATAGTTTGAGAAGCCAGGCTCTGGCAAGGTGAGTTCTCATTGCTGGTTTTTCTGGATTGGACCAGGAGAAGCCCAAATCACATCAACTTGAGTTGGGGATCTCTCAGCATCCATGTAGCCTGTAACCACCTCATGGCACTCTGGGCCCCAAATCTACAAATGTGGGGGCATGACCACAGCAGAAAGCTTGAAGGCAAGACAGTCCAAAGGAAGGAAAGGTGAATAATCTGTTCATCTTTGCTAAAAGTAAGCAGTGTTGAGAAAGTAAGTTGGGAATGGCTTTAAAGTTCTCCACCAGCCACAGTATTGAGTGACACCCGCTGTGCAATGGAAAATGCGCCTTGCTGTCATTTGCATACTTCTTCTAACATAGGATGAGAATGCACACAGTTTCCTCAACCTTGACCATGCCAATGCAGATTTTAATGATGGACTAGAAAGGAATAGCTAGTCCCCTGTAGTTATTACTGCTGCCACAAACAGACTCAGACAGTCTCATCAGAAGCACTTGCCAGTGGATATGATTAAGCTAAATTTAATGCACGTAGACTCGAGAATGTGAACATTGCATGTTCTTGGAAAAGAAAGTTTTCCTCTTTGGGAAAAGCAAAATAATTATTCTTTAAAACCTCTGGAGTCTGCATCTAAAGCCTGCCTCCTTTGAAGCTTATTTCATGGGCCTGCAATGCTGTATCTTCTGCTCCTATACTAGTGACTTAAGGGTGTTTTGTTATCTGAACACAAACAGAATTTCCATGCTAATTTGAATGATGATTGCTTTTACTTATGTGCTCAGTCGGAGTGCTTTTTGTAGGGGAAAAAATAGAGGTAAGGAAGTCACTACAGAGGGATATCCAATTACTCTTTGAAGTGCCTCTCCTGACAGACAGAGCATTGAAGTAGAAGGTGAAAATTAAACATTCAGCCATATATGGATATTAAAAACATAGACATAATAGTCTAAAATTGAATATCAGTGATTTGAATTCTTTAGCTCTTTGTACATTGGTTGGTGAGTCGACTTTACTTTCATAGCTGATAGGTGATAAATTCAAACAATTAAAGGGCACCTCTCTCTCCCTCCCCCAACTCCTTTATGCCCAGCTGTGCCTTTCCCACAGGGTCTCGGCTGTTAGATTTGCTAAACGCAAACGTTCATGCCTGCTTCTGTAAATACTTTACATGACAGTGGTGCCACACGGTCAGGGAATACTGTGTGGAAGGAAATGTCACCTTCTGTGTGGAAAAGCCATGAGTTAGGTCTTGATGTCTATATACGGAAATAAAAACACCCTTCCTCTAATTTGCCAGGACAAGCTTTATGGAGCTGAATGAAGGCTTTATAGAACTTAATACGTAAAGACATTTAAAAGTTTTTACGGGGTGTGTGAGGATAGGGCCAGAAGGCTTGGGAGGGACAGGGGGACAGAAACAGAGAATAGCAGAGTTGAGGTGCCACGTGTTTAGGTTTGACGTGCCAAAGTCGTCACAGTGATCGTTACCAGCACAGATCGAGTTTGCACACTGTAGCCAGCTCCGTTTAAACACACTTCAGTGTATTCATCACTAACTGAGGAAGCTGCGGAGAAAAGTACGGACCACTCAGGGTAGCACACCCCAGGAAAGCGCTTGCTGGAGGGACTTTGCCCTGAAGATTCTGTGTGCTGCGGTCGGAGCACTGCTTGGTTTCCAGGCTGTTTGGAAGAAGAGTGGCTTTGCCATGGCTGTGGGGATGGCCTGGACAGAACCCCTTCCTGAGGGTCAGAATGGGTAGACAGAAAAGTCAATGCACACAGAGTAGGCATTTTTATCAGCACCCCATGTGTGCACCCAAAAAATCCCACTAATTTCAGAAAACTGCACACTGAAAACAAAGGGAGAAAAACAGGAGGATTGAAGCACATCACTCAACATGTGCAGCTTTGTAGCTAGAGAAAAAACACAAGCAAAGAAAAACCTAGCAAAGTACTGGACTGACCAGGGCCAGATCCCAGGGAAACGGTCATTAACCCTAAAGCCTAGGGATCCATCTCCTTCTCTCTCTCTGTTGCCATCCTCTAAGTCCTTCCTTCTAAAGAGACCCCTTTCCGCCAGCTCAGTGCTAGGATCCAGGGTCTGTCTTCGTCATCAATCACTTGCTCTTTTCCCTTCCTAACACATTCCCACCAGCCTGAACCACTGGAGGGGAGCGTCCCACGCTGCAGGATGGGGCAGTCATGCAGGCACCACCAGTGGTTCAGACTGCCCAACCTCAAGACATAGGAATCATGGCCCCATTGTGAATATGTTAAGCCCGGGGGAAGGGGCCCTGTTCTTACGTGTTCCCAGACAGTTGAGCTGAGAGGAGAGAGCCACGAAACTTTTTCTTGCCACTCCTTGCCATAAGGGAAGAGAAGGTGCTTCTGCAGGGTTACAGGCTATGTTTGAAGGCCATCATTTGTTGGTGAAGCATCCACCTATTTGAGAGAGAATTTGTTCCTATTCTCCAAAAAGTGAAAAAAAAAAAGTTGATGTCCTGCAAAAAAAAAAATAAAATAAAAATGGCACAGGAACTAAAATGACTTCTGTGTTATGGAGATGTCACTCCTCTGCTAATCTGCCTCACAGAATGACACTTGATAGTGCAAGCAGACTGTTTTCTGCCTCAAACAGGAAGAAAGAGAAGGAGAAAAAGTATAAAAATTAGAGTCAGTTGATTATAGTAATCTCTGCAGTTTTGGGAAATGTTTCAAGACCCCATCCCCAGAAGCTACTTGAAAGTTTAGACAGTACCAAACTATATACAAGCAGTGTGATAACTCAACAGTCCGTCTGGTAACCTAGCCAGCTACTAAGTCATTAACTGGTGGGTAGCATATACAGTGTGGATACACTGAACTACATAGGTGATGATTCATGGCATAGGCCAAAAGGAACCAGGCAACACAAAATTTCATCCTGCTACTATTTGTATTACTTCTTAAAATTTTCACGTAATATTTCTGGACCTTGGTAGGCCAACAGTTACTGAAACCGTTGTGTTATAGTTTAGATCTAGAGTGTTCCTTCAACTCTCATGCATGTACAAGTGGGGCTTTGTGAAGATGATTGGATGTTGGGGGAGCTGTGCTCATCAATGGGGTTAGTGGAGTCATCCACTGATGAGTTCAGCAACTGAGTAGGATGTTAGGAGGTGGGATCTGGTTATCAGAGGTGGGTCACTGGAGGTATAACCTGGAAGGTCACGTCTCCCTCCCTGGGTCCTCCCTTTGTCTGCATCCTGGCCTCCAAGATG
>RJWT010025675.1:0-16065 GCA_004365215.1 Cuniculus paca | reverse complement strand
GGATTGAATTTAGGGCCTCATGCGTGCTGGGCAAATGCTCTACCGCTGAAGCACACCCATGGCCCTGTCAGGGACTTCTTAAAATACAGTCCTCCCGCCTGAACACAGAATCCAGAGTGTCTGAACGCAGAGTCAAGCACAAAGGGCGAGGCGATCACATCACCATGCCCTAGATCTTATCTGGACTTACATTACTAGAGCCTGAGATGTGGAGCACAGAGGGCGAGCTCTCTGACAATTACATCACAGTGTGTTGACCCACTGACCTTTTAGTCAACCAGACCTTGGAAATCTTTCACCTATTGTATACCTGAACAAATGAGACCAGAGTCCAAACTCTCAGCACTCTCATTTTCAAGAATTAAATTACTTAGGCTTGATCCAGCTTTTCAGTTGATTAAGTGATTTCATAAGCTCATGT
Source organism: Cuniculus paca (assembly GCA_004365215.1). Classification (NCBI taxonomy): domain Eukaryota; kingdom Metazoa; phylum Chordata; class Mammalia; order Rodentia; family Cuniculidae; genus Cuniculus; species Cuniculus paca. Next base: position 15,644 of record RJWT010025675.1, on the reverse strand, counting down.
GATCATCTCAATTAGAACCCCTGCCTAGCTTTGAATTGTGTATGATCCCTTCGAGACCTTTGTCCAAGCAGTGGGTAAAAATGTTAACTAATTTTGGAGATGGAATCCAAATTCAGCCCTTTCCAAATCTGCCTCATTGTATTATCTAGCTCACATTTCTCCATTTGTTTAGGCCCCTTTGAGACACAGCTTTCTATAACTTAGATGTTTGTTCTTTCCCTCTCCAGGAAAGATAGTCGGAAATGACTTGTGTTGGGTGAACATGAGCTTGTTCTTCACTGATCACTTCTTTTCCTATGTGTTTAATAACTGTAATCAGCTGTAGGATATGCTTAAGGGTTGACGTCAAGTTCAGCTGTCTAGAGTTTGCAGAATCTCCTCCCTTTTGGCCATTTGAAAATCAGTACTCCTTCCATCTGTTGGTTATGGGTCATGAAATCATGGATAGTGGCTAGGTACTCTTATGGCATATTTTCCTCCCTCATAATGTAATTCATTCCTTAAAGGAGCAAGGGAGTGAGTGTTGGTACATTTGCTTCCTGCAGAAGACCTTGTGGGAGCAGTGGTGTCTAGAGAGACCTGATAGTGTGCCGCTGAGAACACACCATTGTCCAGAAAGCCCACATCCTACACTCTGAAGGCAGTCTGCCAACACTGCCTGCCTTGTGCCTGACCCCAACCCTCAATGTCCCCCTCCCTTGCTGGCTCATTAGGCACTAATAGAACCTCAGGGAGTCTTTTTCTTAATGCCATTTCCCCCATCACAGGCAGGATGAGAATCCGGAGGTTGGCTAATTAAATGTGGCATTTTGTTTCAAAATTAGCAGTAGATACTAACTAGCTACAAAGCAATCTAGTCTCCTGGTGCAGATAGATTTGTTTTTCTTAGTATTTGACTTCTAAAGACAAAGCAGTCCATTTATTTTGAAAAATTTATCTTGTTTTGAGATGGATTTGCTTTCGTAACCCAAGTGTGTTTGTCCATTGACGATTACACATGCATCTGTTATACCATTGCAGCTGGGCACAAGAATTGTGACTGTCCAAACATTAGGCATGATGATGAAGTGGAATTACAGTAAATGCCTTAAAGCACTTTCCTGGGGGAAAATCAGTCTCCTAAATTTGCACAAGGTTTTTGGCCTCAACCTTTGGATGCATTGTTTTAAGCTTGTACAAATGTTCTTAAGAATAAAATACTACTTAATACCTCTTGAACAGACTGCCTTTCACTTGGATTTAGGAGAAGTATTAATTTGCAGAGACTATAGTGGGTCCTTCGTTTTCTAGCTTTCCAAAGCACTGTCTGTGTGTGGAGGTTGCCAGTGACTTTTTTTCCTGAGATCACTGCATGTGCTGTGCCAACAGAGCCCACAGTTCCAGGCGAGTGTACTGCAGATCCCAATGACGATAACCCAGTGTGCCTTCATATGGAGACAGGGATTTGTCTGACTCTGTGTATCCAGCACAGATGGCAGCGTTACTGCTGACTGCTGACATGAAAAGCCACTTATATTCCTTGACTCAGCATATACCTGATACACTGTTTTTTCTACTTATTAACATTTTTCCGTTTGCAGAATGCCAGCATTTCATCTTTTAATTGTAAAGATAATCCTCTTTCCAAATGTTAATAGTACCTTGCGTATTGCATACATTTCTTATAAAATGTATGTGCCTAATTTTTTTTTTATACAAAGGGAGCTAGCATTTGAAATTAAATTCTGTTTTTGGTACTGGGGACCTTTGCACTGAACTACATCCTAGCAGTTTTTTTTTTTTTTTCTTTTTGATACAGAATAGGGTCTTGATAAGTCACTGAGTTGCCCAGGCTGGGCTCACACTTGTGATCTTCTTGCTTCAGCCTCCCAGAGTGCTGAGATTACAGGTGTGTACCACCACACCAAGCTGAAATTAATTTTTATTTTCTGGAAGGGTAATGGATCAAAAAAAAATTTCAGTTAGGATTGTAACTTAGTGTTAGAGCAATTGACTAGCATATACAAGGCCCTGGGTTTGATCTCCAGCACTGGGAAAAAAAATCAAATAAGAGGAAATGTGTGTGGGGAAAATCTAACTTCCCCTGTTGACCATAGTCTGCCTCCTCATAACAATTACCCTGATCGGTTTTGTTTATCTCTCAAAAAATACTTGTACATCTATAAGCACGGATATGCGTGCACCCCTCATTTACATACTTTCCAATGGATCTTGCTTGAGTTCTTGACTGGCCTGGAGTCTGAAGATGTCCTTGCATAGCCCTATGATAACTTTGCGTGATGTCTATCTTGATAACGAACCTAACACAGAAACAGTGCACCAGTCTCCTTAGAAGGAACACGACTCATGGGGTGTGCTCTGGAGCTGTGGGTAAGGAAACCTAGGAAAGTACTTTTCCCTTTTCTCCCAGAGGGCCCCCCTCCAAGATTGACATAACACACTGAGAAGAGAGTGCCTGTAAAATTCCCATTGCTGCATCCTACCATTTGGATAAATTAAGAGGCTCATTCTCTGAGGCTGTCAATCTTCCCTTCTAAGAGCATTCACATTTATCCAGGGACAAAAGATTTCCCCATGCAGGGATTTGTATTATGCCTGGCCTTTCGTGGTAACCACTATTAGGCAACTTGTATTTAATATATATTTTTAATTACTAAAGTGTGCTGTATTTTTAGAAAATATGCTACCCCTGAAATCCAAAGTTATGAAATAAAGTAAGAGATTCTTGTTTTCATTATAAAAGGATCTTCATTTTATACCAGTTGTTCTAGATTGTGAGCTCCTAAGAGGTATTTAAAATATGATGTCTTGCCTGTCAAGTGCGAGGTTATAAGTTCAATTCCTGGTGCCAAAAATAAAATAAAATAAATTGCGATTTCTTCCACTTTGAATCCCCCCCCAACACCTTAGGACTGCATCTATTGCTTTGAGAAAATTGTACAAATGCTACGGTGAATGTCTTCTGGGCTGGGAATATATAGCTCGATGGCACAAGCACCTGCCTGGCAAACATAAGGTCCTGAGTTCAATTGCCGGTACCAAAAAAAAAAAAAAAGTCTTCTTACCTAATATTATGTGAACTTCTCCCCCTTTTCTTTCTTTCTTTCTTTCTTTCTTTCTTTCTTTCTTTCTTTCTTTTTTTTTTTTGCAGCACTAGGGATCAAACTCACTACCTTGTGCCTGCCAGGCAGGTGCTTAGGCCACTGAGCTATATCCCCAGCCCTGAACTTCTCCCCCTTTTCCCTGAACATTTGTTATTTTCTGTATTAGGAAGCTGAGAAAAGTTATTATTTGTTTAATTGCAGGTTCATATAGGGAGGTTGATTATGAAAAACCAAAGGGTTGCTAAGGGAATATTTATTAAATAGATACGTAGATAACAAACCAGAAAGGTGAACTTTCCAATCATCCAGTGAACTTGAAAAGGGAATTTAAGAACAGCAAGAAGATCAGTTTAGAAGTGAGAATATTTTCTGACTTTGTAATAAATGTACATCAAATGTGCATCCTGTCAGAACAAAACTGATAATGCTTACATCATCTCACTTTATCTTCATAAAGATAAAGTTCCCATCCTGATTTCCTTAAAGCTGTAATAGCAAGACTTTGGAAATGCCCCAAGTGTTAAACAGTCATGAAATGGTTTAGTTACAATACCTTGGAATCATGTTGGACATGGTTAAAAATGGAGTTAATGATCTTTGCTGGAAGGTACAGCTAGCTATACTACAGGTATTGTTTTTGAAAAAGCAAAATCCCACATTACACATATTCCTTGATTACAGCACAACTTTCAACAGATATATAAGAAGAAAGATTGAAGTAAATGTGCCAAAATGCTTATTACTGTGTTAGGATGGTGGCATTTATGGGTAGTGAGTCTCTGATTTCCAGATGTTCTGAATATATTCAGTTTTTAAAGCAAAAACCAGTGTACATGGAGAAAGTATTGTGGCTCTTGCCTAACAGAGCTTGCATCTCATTGTTTGGATGTATAGTTTTATTGTAGGGTTTTTGTTTCCCTGTTTCTATCTAGTTAGCAGATAACTTTGCTGATCCTTCAGCTTTAGTGAGTGAAGGACAACCAGGGAAAAGCACCAGCTCATAGCCATGGACTTCAGAGAGCTTTCTGGAAAAAATAATTTGAAAGTGACCTTTTTAAATGAGAGGGCGGGTAGTCCAGTGGATTAAGAAAGAAAGATATTCCAGATATAAATAACTATGTGGGAATGAAGGAAAAAGTTGAGAAGGAGAACATTCATTTGATCCTGTGGAAGAGAGTAAATAGTGGATGGAGAGGGATGTTGTATGTTTGAAAACCAATGATGGACAGAGGCTGCCCACATTCAGTGGGAAGGAACATTTTTACCTTTTGTACACTTTTTTTTTTTTTTTGAGACAGGGTGTTGCTGTGCAGTTCATACTGGCCTTGAACTCTCTTTGTAGCCCAGGCCGGTCTCAAACTTACAGTGATACTCCTGCCTCAGCCTCCCAAGTGCTGGGATTATAAGTGTGCACCACCGCACCCGGCTCATTTTTACCTTTGTAAAGGAAAGTGATAATTCTTTTGGCAGATCCTCAAGAAAAGATGATTTAGGTGATGCTGATTGGAGGTGTGATTTCATGCAGGAAGACTCTGAGAAGCAGATTGCAGTGGCCTGTTTGCAAGGTGATAGTGGCTTCTCTCTGGTTTGGGTTTGGAATGAGAAAAAAAGGTTGGGATTCCAGACATGCCACGGGATAAGAAACAGATGCTTTTTATACCAAAGAGGCCAAACTCAACCAAAGAATCCTGTCCTGGGCCAGGTTGCAGAAATTCATTTTCTGTAGGCTTCCTTAGAGCATGAGGAAGACGCTCTGGGTTAATGGCTTCTGTTTGTTAAATAAAGGAAAGAAAATTTTTCTAGGAATTTTCTTCTGCTGTATGGTATGGATGGTGGGGGAGGTGGTGACAGGGAATAGGAAGCTCCCAGACTTCATTTCTTAGTATGTTCTCTGCTTATATGAAAATTTGAGCTTGTGCTTTTTGTAGCTTTGTATGGGTACTGTCAGGCCTCAGTGGGTCACATGTTTTCTGAGCATCTCATTTGCCTCAGGCAGTGTTAGGACGCAGAGGAGTAAATGACAAAGGCCCAGCTGTCAAAGGCATTTATAATTTAGTTGGGAAGATAAGGCATAAAATGTTTATATAAATTCAGAATCTTCACTAGATGATGTCTTATGTATTGGTTCTAGTAGGCTGGCGTTCAGCCTGAGAAACCAACCCTTTCCTGGGTGACCTGGTTCCCATCCAGGTCTCCCACTTTATAGCTTTGAGGTCTTGGGTGAGTTATTTCAATGTTTCTGAACTTCAGTTCCTCATCTGAAAAATGAGAATGATAGTAGAGTCTTTCTTGCTGGGTTGCTGTGGAGGACTGAAGCAATGAATGATATAAAAAACTGCTCACATAGTGCTTAGCATCTAGGCTATGGTGATTGCTGCCTTGTTTGCCTAGACCAGAAAGTTTCCTGAGGACAGGAACTCTGTACTCGTCATCATCATGTCCTTTTTACTTAACACATTTGGTACCTCTTATGAATAAATATGTGGCACAGGTATTTATTGAAAGAAAGAATAAATGGGTTGGACTGAGATTTGAGGGACTGGCAGGACTCAGGAGGAAAGAGGAATGGAATTGGGAGCATAGAGGTGAGTCGAATTTCAAAGTTAAACAAAGGCCTAAATTCTTCTGCTTATTTGTATTACAATCATAATTAAACAAGTGCTCTTATTGCATAATATTGGGCAGCATGGCTGTTGACTGTTACCCTGGAAATGGTGACGGGGATTATGTATTAACGTTCTTCTTTTACAGATGAGGAAACTGAGGCCCAGAAAGAGGAGGCCACATGACTGAGCAGCATTTGGATTCTGGGTCTCATTATTACCAGTTTAATGGTATTTCTTGCCATTCTTTCTGTAGTGCTTAAAAAAAGGGTCCAACCAGGGTCTGTAAAATGTTGCCAAATTTTGCTTATAGAGGAGAGAGATAAGCGTGCTGAAAAGAGGGAAATGCCACAGGTCTGATTTTCCCATGTGAGTTTGCGTGTTCTGGCCTCTAGAAAGCAGGATGCGTTCCCGGTCCCAGGAGGCCATTCCTGAGAGCAGAACTGTTTTCCTGTGGAAGGCTGGGGTCAGGCCGGGGACGCAGTCAGACCTCCTATGTGGAAGGCCTCAAGTGGCTGTAACTCATGCTGCAAAAACAAACATGCTCCCTCACTGGACAACAGCGCAGAGCTCTTCAGGAGGGATTACCAGGGCCGAAGTATGTGAAATGTAAAGACAGGGATGTCGAGCCAGGTGCTTCACTTTGTGAGTCCAGGCTGAAGAGGCGCATAAGTGTTGGGGAGAAATTCCATTTAGATGACTTGGTGGCCACAGTATTTTTTCCTGTTGGATCATTGGGGAAGGGAGAGGAGGCCCATTATTCTGCAGCCTGTCCAGGCAGTTAGCACCCTTCCCATATTGTGTGGAGGGTTAGCTGTGACCTGAATGAGTCCTTGGCACTCAGCCCTGGGGCCTGGGGTCACAGGAATTTGTCCTGTTGCTTTGAGGAGGTCATTCCAACTTGAGCAAGAAGACAGCAGCCCAAGTAGGAGAAAAACAAAAATTGGGGCACATACGTGGCCCAGGAGCATTTGGAAAGGGAGCCACTGGGTCACACCTGTTGGTTTACTCAAGGAAGAATTTGAAACTTGAAAGTGGAAGTCATTTCTAAAGCCAGGTCTTACAGATGAGTCATCTTGGTGGAGTTGTATATACTTTCCGAAACCTAGCACAGGTGTCCTTGGTGTTGTGATTTGCACTTCGCTATATAGAGAAGAGATGCATTGTGGAGCCATGTAATCATGTGCAGGCATGGTTATTTCCTTCCAGGTAACCATGCACATGCATGGCCTTCATGCAGCTGTGTGCAGGCGCCATCATTTCCCCCCAGGTGACCATGCACATGCACAATCATCTCCTTCTCCCATCTACAGACAGACACAGTCAGCGCTTCCACGCAGCCACGGGCAGGCCCATTCATGGATCTCCACACCTTCATGTATAGGCACAGTGAATTCTCTGTGAATTGATCATGACAAATTAGATTGTATCCAACTGGAGAGTTCTGATGGGTGTGTTGTTGGGCGGGATGAGCTTACACAAAGTTGATGTCTTTCTCGCATTCATTAGCACTGGTACCCAGCAGAACTGGGTAGGGTGTGATGTGCTGTATGAAAGATACCTTATCCTGCTTATGGTGCTTATAATGGTCGTGGTGATGGAGCCCTATTCTATAATTTGGACTTTAGGGAGCTACCAAAAGGGCTCCTGAGTTAGGGTATTCATACCATCAACAACTGCTTGTGTTTCTTGAGTGCTTACTAGGTTCCAGGGAACACTGTTGAGTGCTGTTCATGTACTACTTCACTGAATCTTGGTAACAATCCATGAAGTAGGTGCAACAGTGCCACCTTATTCATAGTTTTGTCTTGCACAGTTTGAGTTACCTATAATTAGTTGTGGCCTGAAAATATTAAATGGAAAGTTTCAGACAGGACATTGTGGTGCATGCCTGTAATCCCAGCACTTATCGCCAGCCTGGGATATATAATGAGTTGAAGGGTACCCAAACTACAAACTGAGACTCTACCTCAAAAGAAAAAAAAAAAGAAAGAAAGAAAGAAAAAGAAAATTTTAGAGATAATGAATTTAAATGTTTCAAGTGGTATGATGAAATCTCATGCTGTCCTGTGCTGCTAGGATGTGAATAGTTCTCTTTGTCCAGTGTATTCACACTGTATGTGCTATCAGTCCATTAGTCACTTAGCCTTCTTAGCTATCAGATTCACTTTTGTTCTACCTCGATGCTTATGTTCAAGTAACCCTGTTTTACTTGATAATGGTCCCCAAACACAAGAGTAGTGATGCAAAGAAGGTAGACAGGGCATACAACTCGAGGAGGACAGATTAACTCTGGTGACACTGCAGGGCATATGAGACAAAAAAAAATGCATATATAGGGTTTGGTACTGTGGTTTTAGGCATCCACTGGGATCTTGGAGTGTATCCTCTACTATTAAGCGGGGTCTACTGTATTATTTATTGCCCTTATTTGTATACAAGGACACTAAACTCAGTGTCTAAATAAGTGGCTCAAGGTGTGGAGCCAGATTTTTTACCCCCAGCTGCCAGTCCCCAAAGCCAGTCCTTCAGCTTCTTTGCTCCATTGTGTGCTGTTTCCTGTAGCTTTGCTCTGTGGTGGAAGAATTTCGACATGTGGGCTTTAGACAGGAGCCTGCCTTTGGATTTTGTCTCATTCTTGGTCATTGGCAGACCTGGGCTCAGCATTACACCCAAACTGCATTAATTTTCATCACTTTTTTTTGTGGTTTCCTACATGTTATGATCCATAAAACCAAACTACAGTTCATTCTTTTTTCACAGTGGTTATGTTCTTTAAAGTCATTGTAAACACTAAATGAGTAAATACTGACACATTGCTCCTAGGGGATGTGCAGGGTAGGTTAGGTGCCTGTCAGCCTCCTCTGTTTCCAATGTTTTCATCAACTGATCAATACATGTCCTTGTTTTACATGAATTTCTATTTAATGACACCTTGTGTCATATGAGTACATTTGTGTGCATGAGCGTATATGTGTGTATGTATATTTAGAGAGAGAGAGATCATTAGTATTGAGCTGAGCTCACACCCAGCAGCAGTATAACTTACACTTGAACAAAAGTTACACATAGGTTCTCCTTAAGTGTATCTCCTTACAGCCTTCTTATGCTCAAGAACATTAGGCTTAAACAGATAAATCACCAAGAAAAGCATAAAGTGTGAAAAGCGTGACAATAAATAGATCATAAAGGGGCATTTACGGTGTGAAAGTGGAAAGAAGAGTGTTGCCTTGCTCAGCCCCAGCCAGGAACCTGAGCTTTGAGTGATGCAGATTTTTTTTTTTTACTACTCTGCCCATGTCCAAGGATGACCAATGAGCATCACAAGTATTAATTTTGAAGTTACAAGTAAATTTTCACAAGTAGGCAAACTGATGAAATGTGGAATCCACAAATGATAAGGGTCAACTTACCTAGTTCTCTAAAATATTATCCTAAATGTGCAGAACCTCTGAAATTTGATCTTACATGGTTTTGGGACTTATTTCTCAAGCAAGTGGCTTTATTTCTCCCTTCTTTTTAATCTTATTATTATAAAAAAAATCAGAAAATACAGATTTTTACAAAAAGAAAAGTACCTTATTTTTTATTTTTATTTTATTTTTTTGCAGCACCTGGGATTAAACTCACGACCTCATGCTTGCCAGGCAGGTGCTTGGACCACTGAGCTAGATCCCCGGCCCTTAAGAAAAGTGCTTTAAATCAAATTCTGCTAATCAGATTATGATTATTTACTTTGTAGTACATATCTTTCCAGTTTTTTAATCTCTGCAAGTTTATACTTATTATTTGTACTTTCACATTTTATGTATTTACATAAATATGTGTATTTAAAGTAAAAATAGTGCTACACTGTACTTATTGTTACTATTACTTACATTTTGCAGTTGCTGATGTTGAAGGCAGAAATAAGATGCAGGAATGAGTGATGAGGGATGAGGGTAGATGGGTAAATTGAGGGGTAGAAAATGAAGGTGCATCAGGGCTTGGAACTGTATCCTGATGGGGGCCACTGATTGTTCCAACCATAGTTAGATTAGGTAGATAATCCTGGTAGCTGTGGACTCAAGGAAAAGTGAGTAGAGCTACACTGACCAACTTGATAGCTATTCTTTGCTATATATGGCTGTTGAGTCCTTTGAAATGTGACTGGTCCTGATTGTGGTATGCTGTGTTCAGTGCATACCAGTTACCAAAACATAGTATGAAAAAAAGTTGTGAAATATGTCATCAATAATTTTTATATCAATTACATGTTGAAATAATAATGTTGGAAATATTGGGCTAAATCGCCTATCATATTAAGACTGATTTCACTGGTTTCTTTCTGATTTTTAGTGTGGCTATTAAAGGGATTTAAAATTGCATATATTTCTGTATGACAGTACTGAACCAGAGGGAAAAGATAAGAATAAGAGGGCTACCCTGGGGTAAAGGGGATGGTGATGGAAAGGAGGGAGTATCTGAGAAATATTAAGGTCTGTGATGGATGTTTGTGTCCTGGCTTTGAAAGGTAAGACAGAGGAAGGGATTAGTGGCATCGAAGTATGTAGTCAATGTTGCCAAGGGAGGGATTGATTTTAGGGGCAGCTAGGGCAAGTGTGTTAGTCAGCTTTCCATTACTGTGACAAAATACCTAAGAGAAGCAATTTAAAAGGGGAAAGGTTTATTTTGGTTCATGGTTTCAGAGGTTTCAGTCCATAGTCTGCTGTTTCCAATGCAGTGGGTCTGAGATAAAGTAGAACATCATGGTAGAAGGATGTGGTGGAGCAAATCTGTTTACCTCAGGGCATTCAGGAAGTGGAGAGGGAGCTAACCAGGAACAAGATATACCCTTCCTCACTGTGCTTCTTCCAGCAAGGCCCTACCTCCTAATGGCCCATTCTGCTATGAACTCATCATTCAGTCACTTCTCTAGGCCTCATCTCTGAACATGGCTGCACTGGAGACCAAGCCCTCAATAGTTGAGTCTTGGGGAACACTTAATATTAAACTGTGAGAGCAAGTAAAAGCAGACAGAGATGTCAAGCTGTCTAGTTGCTTGAGTGAATTTTCGGAGAGGTTGGTTTATGCCTGAGAAAGGTCTGTGAGTCATCAGCCAGTGGCACCCTGAGAGAGGATGATGTTCCCAGAGGGTGTGTGAACAGAGGAGTTGGCCAGAAGGGAGAGTTCTGAGAAGCACCAGTAGGAACCTGGGGACAGGACAGCAAAGGATCAGAGTCCAAGGAAAGCTGCTTCAGAGAAGGGGTAAGCAGAGATGTGAACCTGAACTTTAAGAAAAACCTGAAAAGTATAACTTACATTTGTCAATTTAAGTGAGGTAGTAGGAATCTTCATTAAGAAATTTCTTTACTTTATTATTGTTAATTATAATAATTAATATTATACCATGTTTACTTTGTGCCAGGCATTGCGCTGCAGGTTTCAAGTAACAGCTCCACAGGAAACCTATTTGTTATTGTACCAACTTTTCAGATGTGAATACTGAGGTCAGAGCTCCCAAGCATCTTGCTCAGAGACCTTTAGTCTGTGCACCTATGGACTCTAACCTAGAGCTGTCTGACCCCAGCCCCCACAGACAGACCTAAACTTTTTGACAACCCTTAGATGTGCTCAGGCAAGAAGTGGGTAACTGTCTTGAGTTTCTCAAATCTCTAAAAAAACAAAACCAAACAAAAACACCTCCCTTCCTTGCGTGCTGGCTTTGAGGGCGCCTTGGTGATGGATGGCACATTGTGGAGAATTCTGCATTCCAGAGGACTGAGATCAGTGCGTGTGGGAGCTGTGTGGCACTGACTTTCCAGGCTCGGCCTCTGCCTCCTGCTCACACTGTTGGAGTGGATGAGTCTCCTCCACTTCTTGAGCATCGCTCACTCTGGAGGGTGCCGTGCCCCTTGTTTTTCTGCTTCCCATGATTTGTATCCTTGTGGCCATTCCAGTACAGAGTCCCGGGGACCCCAGGCGAGGGATTCTCGTCATCCACAGTCCTGGGCCAGGACAGGCTGTGCGATGAGGAATGCCGGCCCCCAGCCCAGCCCTGCCTAGACTCATGCCTGAGGTTTTACTGCATTTGTCCGCTTCCATACATGGCAGTAGTGCTTGCCAGCCTCAGCCAGAGTGAGCGCCTGCAGCAGGAGGTTGCTTCCCCACCGCTGACGGACACCCCCTGGCTCACATTTAAAAACCTCCTTGATTGAAAAAGACTCTGCTTTTAACCACCAATATCTGCGAAGTGAGAACTTGGGCATCTCACAGAGTGAGCAGGCAGACATCGCAGTTTCGTTCTGAATGCTGTGCTTACAACACTTATCTCCAACTTTGTGTTTTAGAAAGATCTAGTGGCATGAACGATAAGCTCTTCAATCTTAAAATAGGTAAAGAGGCCTTGGGGAGGAGATACACTTTCTAAACATTTGTATGTATTAACATATATTAGCATGCATACACATTTCTCCCTGATTTGATAAAAAGAAAATCTGGGATGTTCAACCAAAGTGCATTGCTCAGATGAAATGAAATGTTTAAACCAGCCCAAATCTGGGCCTTAGATACAAAGCCACAATCTTACCAGGTATAGATCGTGAAATTGCCCTCATAGAATTTTAACTTCTAGGAAGTAACAGTTGACAGTAAAAGATCCTAAAGTAGTTTGGGGAGATAAGTGTGAATTTCTTATAAAGCCATCTTTACTGATACGAAACATAATAGACTCTTGACCATATTGTCTGGTTCTTTCTACTGCTACCACGTTGGGTACAGTTTTTGGCTATGTCCCTGAATTTTCTTCCTTGTGTAGCAATTAGTGGTGATCTCTGAGCTTCCTTATAGTAGATTATGGATTATTTTTAAGGCAGAATTCTAGATTTTAAAATTCTGGAAGCACGTGCCAAACTTTGGATTGCTTTTGGAAGCTGGGTGGGGGGAAAGACTCCTACTAACCTGACAGTTTGCTCACCCCACCCTTCCCCCAAACACCAGACTCTTTCTTTCCATAGATAGGATTTTGCTCTTAAAAAGAAAATGATACTTTCTAGGCTCTTTCCATCATGATTTATTTTGAGCTTAAAATAGCACTTCTTAAACTTCTTCATCTCCGTTCCTACTCCCTTCCCCCACTGGATCCCTCTCTTTAATTGTATAAAAAGATTTTGAAATTCTTCCTTGATTCTTTCTTGCCGCTGGGGAAAAGGGGTGAACCAGCACCAGCTTTATTGCTGGAGTCCGTGATGTTGATCTGAATTCCTTCTTGTGCTCTTTTGCTAGTTAAAAGATTCCCTGCTGTGACCGATGGATGTGGATTCAGAGGGCATTGAATTTGTAAGGTGGATAGGACTACCTTCTGAGTTAAAGGGCTTCTTTTAAGCAACTTTTCTCCCTTCTTTTTAAAAAGATGATCTCTTAAGATCAGGCCGTCATCCACCAACTGTTTTGCCTCCAAGCAGGACCAAGACTTGAGGGAAATTACTGCTGGCTGTTGGGCCTCAGCAATGCCCACCCCCCAGCTGCTGGCCGCATGGCTTTTATCACAGGGTGTCCTGTCTGGGTGCAGGGGCCAAGGGCAGGTCATATCTGCCTGCACCAGCCTGAGTGGGGTGGCCGTCACCAGGTTGGAGTCTGGCTACTGGTCAGTCCGGGGACTTGCCAGGGGCTTGGAGGCCTTCCCTGGGAAACCCCTACCCAGCTTGCAGGAGGGTGGTGGTGGGGCTGTAGGCTGGTGGAGGAAAGAGTAGGGTGTTCTCTTCTCACACCATGTCCTCCTGTTCTGGGGTGTGGGTTTAGCACTGTTGTAAGGAATATAGCTCTCAGCCGCAAAGTGCATGGGAGAGGCAGGGAGCGGTGTGTGGGGGGACCCAGTTCTGTTAGGTTTACCTCAAGAGCATGTTCCAAATCAAACATCAAGTGATGATTTTCTACCCTGGCTGACAGAGTCCCCTGGGGAGCTTTTACCAGTTGTTCACTATTATGTCCCAGTGCCTGGCACTGTGCAATTATATTCATAATTACAGCAAATCAACTAAATGCCTGGGAGCCTACTACTACTGTGTCTGCCCATAATGTTTAGGAAAGTAAGTACAATCTCTTAGCCAATCATATATATGCAGTTCATTTCAGATAAACATCCATGAGTACCCTTCACATGACTGAGCTCAGTGATTCTGATGATTATCTGTATTAATGTGCTTTTTAAGTCACTTACTGTATCCTCTAGTGCTTCCTGATCTAGAATGGTCACGTAAATGAAGGGATGCTGAGAATAATTCATCATGGCGCACGTATGAAGTCTTCTTTTGTGAGTGTTTTGTGCAGCTGTGGCTGCCTCGATGTTCTGAATTGATTCAAAACGTTTCCCTTTCATACTGATTTGGACTTTGAGGGAAGAACCAGAAGTTGCAAGGTGCCAGATCTGATGAATAAGATGGATGAGGACACACTGTAATGTTTTTATGAGCCTGCCTTTCCATCCTTTGGATGACACTTAGCATCAGTCTTCGCTGTATTATTTTTATCACACCTTGTAAAGACATTTATGAAGGAGGTCTTTCAGAACTGCTTCACAAAGTGGCAAGAATGATGGGTAAGGGTGTTTGAAGTGAGGGAGAGTATTTCAAGGAGAATGAATAGCCACTTGTCTTTTAACTGTAATGCATTTTAAAATTTAAGCATCTGTTGTATATTGTGATCACACAGTTCTATTGATTGAGTATGCTCTTTGTCAGTTAAGTGCTTTGCATGTATTAATACATCTTCATATAGCCCTTTGAGTGAGTTACTGTTGGACTGAGTAATTTTCCCAGTCATGCTGCCAGAGTTTGAGCCAGGATTTGAACTCTGGCCTTGGAGCTGACTAAGGTTGTCATTTACAGGCTCCTTCTGTTTGCCTTGCACTGAACTAGAAGCACTTTACATGCACTGCCTCACTTAATTCTCAGAAGGACTAGTGAGTTGGTATCATTACCCCTGCTTTACAGAGAAGAAAACTGAGGGTCAGAGAGATTAAAAGATGTGTTCAGCAAGACCTGGTCTGTTGGTCTTCTATAGCCTGTTCTTTTTTCCTGGGCATTAATTATCGTATCTGGTGGAGAGCATGGCATTGGAACATTTGGGAAACAGATACAATCTCTTGTCTTTTGGCAGGAATTTCTCAGCCACAATGTTAGTGAGGAAAAGGTTGGCTTGGGTATTTAGTACACCAACCACAGACTCTTGCAAAAGGGAATTCAGAAAAGTGGCTCCAAATCCTCTCTTCTCAGAAGATGGCTGCTATGGTTGGGATGTCCTCCAAAAGCTCATGTACCAGAGGCTTGGTCCACTGTGCTGGTGACAGAATCAAGAGGCGGTGGAACCTTTCAGAGGTGGGGCCTAATGGAAGTTAATTAAGTCACGAGGGCCTCAGAGACCACCCCACACACTTGACCACTTCTGCATGCAGCCAGGTCCCTTTCTGCTTCACTGCTGTGTTGTAATATGCATGCGCGTGTGGGGAGGGTTGGGAGGGGTAGTGGGCATCTCATGAGAGGCTGGACAGATGGGCCTGCCTGATCTTAGACTTTCCCCCTTGAAAACTAGGAGCTGAATAAACCTTTTCTTTGTGAAGTGTCCAGCCTCAGGTATTTTGTTATGGCTTTCTGAACTCTTAAGCACCTAGAATCCATCAACCCCTTGTCCTTTAGTTAATCCAGCTCTACACACACACACACACACACACACACACACACACACCCCATCTCTCCTACCCCAGGGAGTGTCTCTGCTGCAAAGAAAGAGCCCTTTGAGCAGTCCACAGGGTAAAAACAGCCAAGGTCCAAGACCCCAAGGACTTTTCCAGGCTGTGGTTTGCTGGCCTAACCTAAAGAGCTCTTGATTGGTTGATGAGCTCTGAAAGATTAGCATTTGTATGAAAGGGCAGAATTGACAGGGAGAGAGAGAGAGAGAGAGA
>RJWT010025674.1:0-16070 GCA_004365215.1 Cuniculus paca | reverse complement strand
GTTTTATACTACTTTGTTTTGTTTGAGTTTATTGTCTGTAAATGTAAGAACAACCATTTTGAAGAAAGCAAGAGACACTAGGGTAACCATTGTTAATCTTCTGTTGTTATGTTTTGAAAACCTGTATAGCTTGCAGTGTTCTGCTTTGAAATGCTATATTATGTTTGACTCTATTCTGTTTTCTTTTGCTTTTTTCATTGTTTTGTTTTGTTTTGTCCTATTTTCTTTAAAATAAAAAAAAAATCAACAACTAGGATCTTACCCTACAGAAAAGCTTTTGCACAGCAAACCACCAACAGAGTGAACAGACAACCCACATTGTAGGAAAAAATTTTGCCAGCTGTTCCTCAGACAAAGGACTACTATCTAGAATATATAAAGAACTCCAAACAATCAAACCCCCCAAATTTAAGGACCCGACCCAAAATGGGCATCTGAGATGAATACACACTTCTCAGATGAAGAAGTAAAAACAGCAAATAAATACACGAAACAATGTCCAATATCACTGGTCATTCAAGAGATGCAGAACTATACTGAGATTTCTTCTCACCCCAGAAAGAATGGCTAACATCAAGAAATAAACTAACAACAAATGCTGGTGGGGCTGTGAAAAAAAGGAACCCTTCTCCACTGTTGGTGAGAGTATAGACTGGTCCAGCCATTGTGAAAATCAGTGTTGAGAGTCCTTAAAAAACTAGGACTACAGGTTCCCTTTGACCCAGCTATTTCCCTTTCTTGATGTCTTCCCTAAAGAATCAAAAGCATCATACCACAGTGATATGTACCAATCCATGTTTATAGCAGCACAGTTTGTAATAGTAAAATTTTGGGAAAAAAACAAATGTCCATCCACTGGTGAATGGATAAAGAAGATGTGAGTTATTTATACAAACAGAGTACTACTCAGACATAAAGAAGAATAAGCTTGAGACATTCCTAGGTAAATGAATATACTTTGAGTTCATACTCTTGAGTGAAATAAATCGGACACACGTGTAAATACCACATTGTTTCTTTGTTGTGTTACAGTGAAAGTGTAAATAAGGACCAAAATGTTTAATAGGTATTGTGAAATAGGAAGAAAATGTTCAAATGGGGAGGGGAATCAGGGAGGGAGAGAGGGAGTGGAAAGAAGGGAACAGTTAAAATAAAGTGAGGAAAAAAGGGAAAAAATGGAAACAAAGCTTTTGTAAATGGGGAGAGGAGGCGGTATTAAAGGGAGGGTAGGGGGATGGGTGAAAAGGATCAAGTTACATCATGTACAGGGACAAATTCTCTATGATGGATGTGATCATTATATCTACAATGTGCCAATAAAATCTGATGGCGAAAAAAAAATGTATACATTTTGATTACACCTCATATATATACTTTCACTTCCATATAAAATGCACATTTTCTGTGCATATTCACAAATACCTGTAACTGTGAATCGCGTACGTGTGAGTCTCTGCGTGTACCCACACACCTCGGGGCAGAGCCTTAGTTTCCTGGGGAGCATCCTGCCCTTGCCCTTCCTGCAGCAGGTCTTCCTGGTCTACACAGTTCAGTCCCTGGGCAAGGATGTGAGGGACCTGTGGCCTGGTTTGCACCCCAGGTTTCCTGGGTCAGAGCCTCCTTCTGGGCCAGGGCATCGGGTTCTGGCCTCAGATATCTACATCAACAGTCACTCACACGTGCAGAGCTCCGATGATCAGTCACAGTTTACCCACCACAGGCCCTGTCATCAGCAGAAATTTGGAAGTCTCTGTCTTCAGGGAGATGGTCATAGATGAGGTGCCCAAGGGCACGTGTTTAGTAGGCCTGAGTGACAGCCAGCGAGTCTAGGGGCCCTGAGGGACGTGCTTTGTCCAGAGCAGCCAGGGTGCAAAGTAACGATCTTGCATGCAGGACCCAGCTGCCGTCCACGTGGAGATGTGATAACTGTGGCTGTCACCGTACTCCCTCACCTCGCAGAGTAGGCTGTCCCCGCAACCAAGCCAGCGTGCGCAAGGAAGTCCAGGTACTGCCCAACATATTGGAAGCTCTCCGTGCTTCCTTTCTATAATCTTTGTTACAATTTTACCCACACCGAGGAGCTATTTTTGGAATGGGAAAGCAAAACAAAGCAAGTAGTAGCACCTGTAATACTAATATGGACTCACAAAAACAATTTTAAAAGTACTTTAAAGCAAATGCTGCATCGTCTTGGGCCGTCCACGCAGTCTGGGACTGGCGTCTGAGCCCCAGCTGTTTGCAGGTTGGTGCTCCCTGCCAGCCGGGCCCCTGATGAGGAAGAGCGGCTGCCCATCATCACTGAATGCCACTGCTGCCCCTGCCGTGTACCAGTGATTGGGTTAGCAGTGCAGGCCACGGCCGCGTGCAGAGGAGATAACTTCGTTAGGCTGAGCCAGACTGGGAGGCTCCTTTCGAGTAGAGGATTTTCCATGCCAGACTCCAAGCTCGCTGCCTCTGCATTACCAACTGCAGGATTCTGCTGAGTCTCTAGCATCATTTTTTAAACTTTCACCTGCTAACTAATAGTTGTACATCTTGACAGGATGTGAGATTTCAATAAACACATACGAGGTGTACAGATCAGATGGGGATAGCTGCAGAGTTGTTCCCAGAGTAGCAGAGAGTGGAACAGCGGTGCCCAGTGGCTGAGGGCATATGGGGGACAGGGTGGAGGGCGGTTAATCAGTGTGGGGTGCAGTCGGATAGGAGGAATAACTATAATGCTCTGCAGCACAGGAGGGAAATTGTGGAAGAAGATATTCAGGAGTGTACTTCAGAAGAGCTAGCAGAATGGATTCTGAAGAAAGAGTCCATGTTGGAGACAATGCTGTTGTTTTTGAGGCATTTCCTGTCTTGCCCTGTTGACGCCGTACCTGGACCTTTGGGGAGGACTGGCCATGGCTTTGCAGAGCTGCTGGGCAGGCTCACAGGGCCCAGGCCTCCTGGAGAAAGAGTTCTGAGGCATGCTGGGGAGCCAGCCCTTCTCGGCAGAAAGTCTCCCGATTCACCATGGAGATAGTGACAGACTCGGTTAGAAGCTACTGGAGAAAGGAGCCCAGGATTTAAATTTTAAACTTATACAGGTTGTGCATCCTTTATTCAAAAGGCTTGGGACTGGAAGTGTTTTCGGTAGCAGACCTTTTTAAGATCTTGGAATATTTGCTCAGGCGTCATGAAATATCTTGGGGATACAACCAAAGTCCAAACAAGGCTTTCATGTGCTGTGCATACACACCTCGGAAACAGCCTGAAGGTCTTCTCAGACAGCATCTTCAACACACCCTCACTGCACCGCAGCCTGTCACGGAAGCCAGGCGTGGAATTCCCTTGGTTTGGCTTCTGCACCATTTTGTATTTGGCATCTTTTGAGTTGGGGATGCCCGACCTGGGCATATAATTTAATTTAACCAGTAACTGTACAGCATATGTAAGTATACATTTTACATATTTTAAGTGACCAAAGATGGAAATTAGCTTTGAGTCTTTGAATATAAACCTGTTTTCTCTCCTTTTTCCAGTACTGTGGGCCTGGTCCCTAACCAGCTTGCCAGGACCTGCCAACCTCCTTATGCTACATGGGTCTGCAGCTCACAATGTGACAGAAAAGAATAAGTACTTCACAATTTAGTAAACTGCAGAAAACACCATAGCTTCTTGCTAGTCAGCTCGTCAAATTTAATCATTCACACTGCCGACGTAGAGCCCGGGAAGAAATACTAGCACTTTGATCTTACTAACTCCCCTCAGTCAGATATCATGTCTTCCCTGAACACTTTTGTTTCATTTACAGAAGGGGTAACATTGCATGGCAGTGGCCGTTGGACAAATGCAAGATTACGACTGTCGACCTTTTGGTTATAACTCATCTTAATTTTCAGCCCTCTGCTTTCTATTGTATTAAAATCTTCTTCACCTGGAAAGTAAAATTTGATGTACAAGTTGGACACAAAAGATTTTACTGACATACTCTCTGGGGACCTGAGAGCAACTCTCCCCCACCCCCATTGAACTCCTGGGCATCCGCTGGAGGCCACTGTGCTGACCGGACCAGGAAGGTGGAGGTTCTGCTACTGATCAGCACCCAGCTGCAGCCCCAAGCCCCAAAGCAAGACAGCGCAATCAATGTCCTCTGCCTCCCAGGTCTGGGGTGTGGCTGGGAAGAGCGCTGGCCTGGCACGTGCAATGCCTGGGGTTCCATCCCTGACGTTGCCTAAAAAGCAAAGAGAACATGAGAGCACTTCCAGGGAAGTCAGGAAGAAGGTGATGCGCTTCAGCTCTTGGGCTGCCGTAGCCATAAGAGATAAAATAAAGAAGAGTTCCACCCCCAAGTACTTCTTGAACTGTGAAGCTCTTTGGTTTCTTGAAATTGTCCGCCTCTTCCCCAAGGTTAGCCAGCCCGAGCAGGAAGGAAAGACTCCAGCCTCCATCCGTGCCTCGTCTCCCGTTGCACAAGAGGCCCATCGCACCCGACTGTGGGCTCAGCTAGTGGTGGGCTGGACAGGAGCCCCTGCACTGTGACACACCCAGCCCAGAGTGCAGAGGCAGGAGTGTCCTGGGGAACTGTGGAAGAGCAGATCTTAAAGAGCTCATTCCTTGCAGAGCTGAACACCCACCTGGGGCAAATCAATAAATGACAGAGACATTCACGGCAGAGCCACTACAGACGCCATTCTCTTTTGTGTGGCTCCTTCGGGACAGGCAGCACCCCGTGCAGAAGGAGCCCAAGACAGAGACCGCAAGCTGCCGGAGGGAAGTGGCTGACCTGTGATGGCATTCTTTCCTGCAGGCCCTGAGAAGTGTGGTTCTCTTCCAAATGCGATTTCTCCTGCAGGCTGTATTTAGAATATGAATGCATAAGTTCGGCACACCCGCGCACGCTCGCGCGCACACACACACACACACACACACAACCCAAAGAAATCTCCCAAGAAGCCTGCGGAGCACTGCAATTAGGCCCCCGGCAGCTCTCACGGTCTGCGGCGCGGAGTGTTACCTGCTGGGATGTCTGTTAATTACTTCGATATTTGCTTATCCCAAATGGAAGAGGCAGAATGAAAAGAAACAGATTTGTTGTTGCTGCTGTTTTATTTTCTACTCTGCAGACCATAAAATCAGTGTGTGAAAGAGAAAGCAAATTTATGATACACAGGTGCTGGTGCCGGGTCTGAAGGACAGGATTTCTCTGGTGCAAGTTATGAAAACAACATACTTCTTCATAAAAAAAAAAATTGATATCTTCAAACACAAGGTGGAGGTTAATTGTACTTTGGAGATGTTTTCTGTGTTTGCAGTCCCCAGGCAGGGTGACAGTCCCCAGACCAAGGGCGGGAGACAGTGACATTTAGAGAGCCAGTCTGACTGCTCGCTGTTTTAGGCGACAAAGGCCCAGGTGGAGGGATGCGCCTGCGTTCGGGTCCATCATGAATTCAGACAGCAGCCACAGGAGTGGAAGCTGGAGTGGAGTTAACCTGAAGCCAAATGAAGGCGTAAACTGGTGGGAAGGTGGGGAGTGGCTGCTCAGGTCAACAGGGCAGGGCAAGAGCCCCAGAGAACTTACCAATTACAGCAACAAAGAGCCGGGAGGAAGCTGAGAGGAGGATTTCGCGCTACAAAGGATGAAAAGGATTGGGGAGCATGGGAGGCACAATCCCCCCAGCACACCCAGCACCACCTCACACAGCCCCTGCCTCTGTGCACTTCCACACCTCAGGGCAACTGTGTTCAATTTCCGGTCACCCTCCTTCCCCTGTCTCAACACGTCCACTGCACCTTCAGGGTCTGCTTCCTGCAGGACCAGGGCTTTGTCACAGTTTGGTGACATACTTACTGTGGCACGTACATGATTCTGACTGTTGAACATGTACCGCCCATTTTACCAGCTTCCTGCTTTTGCACACACCATTGGCAAAAATTTGGAGAGTGTTCCATCACTCCTGTGGAATTTATTTTGCATTCATTTCTTTTGCATGGTACAGTTATTTTTTGAAGTGTTTCTATTTTATGATGGCAGAATGGGATAAGTAGATTTGAGATCCACTCACTTAAGTTCTAAACTAATGCTCCAAAAAACATGTTATGCACAGAATTCATTAAAACTGGTGAAATAGGCCAATGTGGAGATTCCTCAAAAAACTAAAACTATAAATTCCATTCAAACCAATTATCTCCCTTCCAGATATCTTCCTGAAAGTTAAAACATCATATTACAGTGATCCATACATGCCCATGTTAATAGTAGCACAACTCATGATAGCTCAATTTTGGATGCAGCCTGTATGCCCCTCAATAGATGAGTATATAAGCAAAATGTGGCATTTATACATAATGGAGTACTACTCTGCCATAAAGAAAGATAAACTTGAGTCATTTGTAGGAAAATGGATACACCTTGAGACCATAATAATTAAGTGAAATAAATCAACACTCATGCTTAAATATCATGTTTTCTCTTTTTTGAGAAACCTAAAATATAAATAAAGAGCAAAATCAGATAGATAACAGGAAGTAGGGATAGATCCTTTGTAAAAGAGAAAGGGACCAAAAGTGGAAGGAGGGGGAAAGCAAGGGTCAGCTGACGAAAAAAGAATCAAGATGTGTTATGTACGTGGACCAACTCCACACAAGGAATGTAATCATTCTGTACTGCAAACAGGTACTAATAAAAAAAAAGTAAAAAATAGGAAAATGGGAAATTAGAAGCAAAAAAGAGAGAAATTTTAGAAATGAAAATACAGCAACTGAAATAAAAAGTTGACTAGATGTGTTTTATATCAGAACAGAGATTCAAAAAGAAAAGGTAAATTTGAAGACAGATACATAAAAATCATCTAGTCTGAACAGCAGAAAGGAAAAAGACTGAACACAATGAAAAGAGACCTGCAGAATATTTTTTTAAAGTTCTAGCATTAGTGTTGTTGCAGTAACAGGGGGAGAAGAAAATAAGACTGATGTAGAAAAATTCTGAATAGAGCACATTCCAACAGACAAAGGGAAATGCTGCTTGCTGGTAAGGAGCTCAGAGGGAAGGCAGAGGCAGGCTCTGCTCAGGGTGCATTCCAACAAAGCGAGAGGCTGCTCTCCAGTAACCAGCTCAGAGGGAAGGCAGAGGCAGGCTCTGCTCAGAGCGCATTCCAACGGACAAAGGGAAACGCTGCTTGCTGGTAAGGAGCTCAGAGGGAAGGCAGAGGCAGGCTCTGCTCTGCATGCATTTCAGCAGCCCCCTGGATGCTTCCATGAACAGAAGCAGGCCCTGCCCCAGAGCATCCAATAGCCACCATTGGGTACCTCTAGCCAGCACTGGCCAGGAAAACCAGTCATGCTCCAGAGAAAGTGTAACCAACGTGGGAGTTTCCCAAAACCCCACTACCCGCTTGTTTGGAAGAACCCAGGAAAATGTCAAGACAAACAAACAAAAGGCAGTCCCTAGACTCCAACCTAAGCAGGAGATGAAAACATGGAAGAGATCGAGAGTCGTACACATGAAGTTTCTGCAGTGACGGCAACTGAAGTAAAGAGACAACTCCATGAGGCTATGAAAGAAATTAGAACAGAAATACTATCTCAGGTAAAAGAAGAAATGGAAAACATAATAAAAAAAATTACTACACTTCTCTAAAGAAGACATAGATAAAAAAAATAGAGGAGCAAAGGAAAATGAGGGAAACCATGAATGAACAATATAAGAGAGATTTTGAATGCATGAAACAGATTCAAAGAGATATCCAGGAAATTAAAATCTGCATTGAAAGCTGGCAAAAGCTCTTGAAAGAAACTGAAAATAGACTTTCAGACCTTGAAGACAGGTTCGCAGCTTGTGATCGGGAAAGGAAAGGCCTCTTAAAAATAATAAGGAACTAGGAAATAATTCAAAGACTGCAAGATGGTGCAAAGCGAAATAATTTATGAGTGATAGGTATCAATGAAGAAGCAGGGGTCAACACAAAAGACATAAAAATTCTATTTACAGAAGTACTAGCAGAAAACTTCCCAAACATGGGAGAAAGACGTGCTATTCAGATAAGTGAGGCATATAGAACTCCAGCTAGCCATAACCAAAGTAAATCTACCCCCAGACATATAATAATCAAGATCCCAGAAATCCAACACAAAAACAGAATATTAGAAGCTGTTCAAGAAAAGAAACAGATCACCTATAAAGGAAAACCCATCAGAATCACAGCAGACTTCTCAACACAAACCATCAAGTCAAGAAGAGCTTGGAGTGAAATATTTCAAGTCCTCAAAGAAAACAACTTCCAACCCAGATTGATGTACCCTGAAAAACTAGCTTTCAAAATTAATGGAGAAACAAGATACTTCCATGACAAAGAACAACTGAGGGAGTTCATGACTGCCAAACCAGCCCTGCAGAGAATACTGAAGGACATTTGGTAAGAGAGATGAGAAAGACCATGGTTCCAGGAGGATCGGCAGGGGGGAATCACCAAGTGGGACAGACAATAGAATGGAGGGGAAAAGTACACAGCCAGTGGCAGGAAAATAGCATGGCAGAGATGAGCCAGTGCATGTTGGCCATGACCATTAATGTAGACAGCTTCAATTCACTGGTGGAAAGAGGCACAGGTAGAGTGAATTGAGAGACAGGATCCATCAATATGTTTTATCCAACAAACACATTTAACTCAACATGGAATTCATAGATTGAGAGTCAGGGGAGAGAGAACAATGTTCTGTGTGACAGGGAACCAGAGAAAAAACAGTAGGGGTAGCTTGCCCATCCACTGCAGAATGGAAAGGAAAGATACGGCATTTCTATACAATGGAAAGCTACTCAACTATAAAGAAAGATAACCTTGAGACTCTTGTAAATGGATACAACTTGAGAGTACACTTATGGGTGAAAAGGTTCAAAGTCACATGGGTGAATATTATATTGTCTCCCTACTATAAGAAAGTGGGGAAATTAGTGGGATCCAAAATACAAAATAGAGGTTGTGAAGGTGAAAGGGGAGGAGATGTCTCCAGGGGGAAGGCAATGGCCATTGTTAATCTATAATTCTGTTTTGAAGCCCTGTATTGTTCTCATGGTTCTGTTTAACCAAGTTTTATTGTTTAGTTATGTTTGATTTTATTATATTTGATGGCAGGGACAGCTATTGCAAAAATAACAAAATGAATTATAGCAGTCATTATTGTTTTCCTATTATCTTGTTCCAAAGCCTTTATTGCTTTACTTGTTTTCTATTGATTAATTCTATTCTATTTTGCTTTGTTTGATTTTGTTATGTGTGAAGGTCTAAACAGCTACTTTGAAGATAAGATGCATCAGGATAGCCTCTGTTGTATTCGTGCAGTCTTGTTTGAAGTCCTGTATTGCTTTCATTGTTTTCCTTTGATTGGTTTTATTCTATTCTGTTTTATTTTACTGTATTATACCTGAGGGCATGAGCAGTTATTTTAAAAGTGACAAGAGGCATTATGGTAGCAATTATTGATTTCCTTTAATCTTGTTATGAGGTCTTGTACCATGTTCATTATTTTGTTTTGATTGACTATCCTATTTTGTTTTGTTTGTTTTTATTATGTTTGATGATATAAACAGCTACTTTGAAGATAACAAGATACATTATGGTAGCCACTGTAGTATTTCAACTGCCTTGTTTTGAAGTCCTATATTGCTTTCATTGTTTTATATTGATTGGTTTTATTCTGTTCTGTTGTGTTTGATCTTATTATTCCTTATGGTATGGGAAGTTGTTTTGAAAATAGCAAGGGGAAACATGGTAATCATTGTTGGTCTATTTTTGTTTTGTCTTGAAGTCTTGTATGACATTCTTTGTTTTGATTGAATGTTCTGTTTTATTTTGTATTTGTTTTATTCTCTTCAAAATAAAAACAAAAAAAAGAAAAATTCTGAATATTATATCTGAACTTTCAAATGATATCTGAAAATTTCTGAAATTTGACAAAAGATATAAATGTACAGATTCAAGAAGCCCAAAGAGAAGAAAATAAAATTTAAAAACTCATGCCTCAAAACATAGTAATCAAACTACAGAGAAACCAAAAGCAACTAGAAGAGTACTATGTTATATTTAAGGGGAAAGTAAATGAATATAGATTTCTCATAAAAAGTCAAGGAGCCTAGCAAACAGCAAAATAAAACTGTTCATGCTCTGAAGGAAAGGGCTGCTGAGGGTTCTCCGCACAATGAAAGCCTCCTCAGGAAGGGTGTGGAGACCTCCCTGGTGAGAGGGGATCGAGAGGCGCTGCTGCCAGCAGGGGCACTGAGACAAGCAGGAGAGCAGGCTCTTCAGAAGGAAGGGACCATGCCAGAGGCCTGACATGCAGGAAGGAAGGAACAGCAGAAGAGGTGAGCACCTGGGCTGGTTACTAGAAGGACATGAGTCTCCTCCTAGGTGATTGAAAACATGTGTGACAACCGACAGCAAAAATCATGCTGCCATCTGACACCACTTCCAACAAGCGGGGATGCCACAGGCGGCCACTGATGCCAAGGGCAGGAGGCAGCCCATGCCATCTTGAGGTTTCTGCTCACATAGTAAACACCACTTGTCAGTTGAGTGTGAAAATTTAAGTTGCATATTGATCAACCATTGAAAACACTGTGCAAGAAGACACAAATAGCCAATGGAAAAATTCAAAGGGAACTGAGTAATACTCCAACAATACAAAAGACATTATGAAAGGAAAAGGAGGGGAAAAGAAAGAGATCAGCACTAAATAAACATGTGGTCCACACACATGAATCAGATTAATGGAAAACAACTACCACCCACCACACTGGATCCCCATGGGGCACGCATGTGCGTCAAGGAACAAGACGTCCCCTGCATACAAGAGTGGATTCTCTTACTGTGAGCTGCCGCGAAATGGGAAGTCACTCCACGTGTGCCCTCTCTGTCCTGGCCCCGGGGGCAGGAACAGCATGAGTTCCCAGTGAAGGGGCTGCTGTTGGCAGCTGGTCACCTCCCTCCACCTCCTTCTGACCTGCTGCTGCTGCCATGGTGCAGCCCCAGTGAGGAATCTGTCCCCAGTCTCAGGACCAGAACTCTAGACCCCATGGACACTGCCGCCGCCCCCACCCCGATGCTGCCCCGCGCGCTGTCCCCAGCGTTATTCCTCATGAACTTCAGCATCTCACTATTTTCTCTGCCTTTCTCTTTTTTTATGAATAAGCACGGTGAGGAGCATCATGGCCTTCATACCCCATGGATGAAAGGAGTAATTGTGTCTGTTTGGAATTGCTTCTAAATTCATCTGGTATTTGGTCATTGAGACAGTGTCCTGACGGTTATGCAGTGTTCCTGTTTGCATCCAGATGTGCCCCAAGAGCCCCATGCACTCATGACTGTGCTTTGAGAAGAGAACTGGGCTGCAGGTAATGGTGCTGCTGGGAGGCGTGGCCTGGCTGGAGGGGTAGGTCACTGGGGCTTGGCTTGGCAGGGTTTATCTTCCTCCCCGCTCCTTCCTCGAGCTCCCACTTCCTGTGTCCATGCTGTGAGCAGCCCTCCTCCACAGGCCCCTCCGCCATGCCGTCCTGCCTTGGAGCCAGCGACTATGGCATGAGCCGGCACAGCCCTCTCCTCCTTTGTGTTGTGTCTCAGTGTCAAGGAACGACAATGCAATTCCTGAGTATTTCCATGTGTCAAACCCCATCTGTAGGGTTTTGCTTCCAACATTATTATCTACATAAGAAAAGCCAGGACCCACATTCTTTAATTTCTGATGGTCTCATTGCTAAGAAATAAATGCCAAGTTTCTTAACGCTTCATAAGAACTGCAAACAATCGTCACCATCAGTGTTTTGGACTGGAATAAATCTGTGATTAACCTTTCAAGACCTGCAACCGACATCATGTGTCCAGGAATCAGCTCCAGTTAGAAATGATATTTTTCACTCAGCAGGCTATTTCCCATTAAGTTAAGAAGTTCATACTTCTGCACACATTAGCTTTACTAATTGAAGCTAATTTAATGCTCTTGAAAGCCTTAAAAGCAAATGTGGAGAAACACAGGAATTTGGAGTATTTTCTCAACTGATTAGCCCAAGCTCTGTAAGCAGGTGGCGTGATTGCCCTGCCTGGTGCTGCACCACCAGACCTTGATGAAAAATGTTCATTTTCATTTGCACTAATGACTTTGACGTCAGCGCCTCATGCGCTGCCCGCTGGCCCTCTCTGAGGGGGACGTGGCTCTTTAGGAGCCTTTCCATTTGCTTTAAGTGTTCATCACAGTGATAAATAGTCACAGCCTGGCACAGCGCAGACTGCGGATCTGGAGAAACTCGAGCCAGTCCAGGATGGAGGGGATGGAAATTCGAGGAGTTTTCTTTCAGTGGCTCAGAGGGATCCTCACAATGCTGCTGGGTGTTGTGCTTTCCTGATGGCGCGACAGGGACAGACCACAGCTGCCCACACCGCCCTGTGAATCCACTCAGGCGCACACTCGGTGCCCATCCATTCTTGCTACACACTGTTTGCTAGGTGATGACCTGTTCTAGGCACCGTCTGTAATCCTCATGGTGAAAACCAGATGATAAACTTCCATCCCACTCCCAGCATCCCATGTCACCAGCCTCACCCAGCTTCCATGGAGAGCCCTGCGGCTGAACATCGACAGAGGGGTGTAGGCAAGGAAGCAGGGCGTAACTGCTATAAAAAGGACCACATGCTGATTGTGCACAAGGTACTTGAGGAAGCCAGATCTTGTGCAGTTATTTCGAGCATTCACGCTATCCCCAGTGCCCATGGCCTTTATCCCACCCCAGAAACAAAAGCTATGACCCTGGTTGGCCAGGATTTCACCAATGAGTGCAGCAGTTATTTCTAGAAACCAGCTTACCCCTGTAATTAGGAGTGCCCATGACCACCTCAGTCTGGGGCTTCCTGCTTGTAGTGCAAAGTAGCTTTCCCCTGCATCCACAATATTGTAAATAAAGCTTTGCTCACACTGCTTTCATTCTGGACTTCCTCATTTTTCACTGGGTCCTGACTTCCCATTTTCTGCTGCAGTTTTGAACTAGCCTCGCCTCACTTCTTCAGCCTTCATCGAAGTGAGAGCAAGGACCCGGAGACAAGTCAGAGAAAGGGAGGGCTGTATGGGAGACCCCTGACCCCTAAACCCTGCCGGGCAATAAAGTCAAGGTGCCCATGGTCACAGGGAGTAAAGCTTGGGGAATTCTACAGCAGAGCTCAATGGAAAGGAAAATAGAACACAAACAAGCAGCAAAGAGAAGAAAAGTAAAGAGAGAGAATAGGAAAATAAGAAGGAAAGACAGGAGAGTAAGCGAAAGAAAACCAGAAGCAGAAGCCACACCTGCAAGTCCAACAGCAGCTGGATGGCTGGACCTGGCAGCAGCTGGGGCACTGCTAGCTCTCGACCTGGGTTAGGCATGGATTCCACCAACATCCAAGTGTGGTTGCACCCTGAGGTGTCACTGTACAGAGGTGTGGAGGAGACAGCACGCAGGCTCCCAAGCCACGTGGCTTCTCCCAGGCGTGGCAGTGGATCTGCCAGGCGTGTGTGTGTAAAGGGGCCAGTGTTCCTGTCGGGTTCTTCTGGAGTCTAGCAGAGACAGGGATCTTAAAGTTGTGTTTTTGGTTGGTCTAATGTGAGTGAATAGTCACACATTGCTGGTGGAAGAACCATGAAGGCACAGCCGTAATGAAAATCCATCTTCACAGGTCCTTGACGACCTTTGGGAAGAAGAGTTCGCTCATTCAGAAACGCACCAAATATTCAGCCTGGGGCTCCCATGTGCCGGGACCTGGGTTCAGCTCCGGAGATGGGGCAGTTGGACAAGATCGAAACATCCCTGCCTTCAGGAGCTCCAGTCCACAGCAACTCCTGCTTCTCAGCAGGAGCCCAGCACCAGGAGCGGGGAGGTGGCCTGTGAGATCATTAGCATCCCAGTGTGCTGGGGAGGACGTATCACTGATGGAATGTCTTCTTCTCTTTCTTCCGATTCCACCGGTGTGGCCTCGGTGGCCTTGAGGACACTCTGAGGGCCTCGCTGCCACCCTGTGGGCTCACTTCTCCTCCAGTGCTGCGGTGTGTGATTGACTCCTGCCCTCATTGCCCACCCCATTTCACGATGGAGATGGACAGAGAGAGATGAGGATGGAGATGGGTATGGAGATGGAGATGGAGACGGGGATGACCCACAGCCTCCCTCCTTCTGAAGACCCCCAATCCCTCCCCATGGCCCCATGGACAGCGCTTCTCTTCTCATCAAGGTGTTCTCAGGAAGAAAGGACAGGAGAGGTGCTGTTTCACGAGGCAGTCAGTCACCCTGGAGTGGGTTCAGACCAGCATTCTCCACAGCGAAGGCCAACCCTGCCGTGAGGAGCAGGGAATATCTGGGATGGTGCAGGGCATCAGCGTCCCCCCTGCTCTGAGCACCCCTGTACAGTTGGCTGCCAGGTGTCTGGCTGTAGCTCCCTCAGGGATTCCTGTCCTTCTATGTGGCAGGAGGTGGGGCAAAAGTGGGTAAACAACAGGAAGCTGTGGGAAAGAATGGAAAATCCAGACAGCAGACAATGTGAAAACATCAGGAAGCCAGCAGATAGAGGTCTCCCTGCCCTCCAGCCCCCAGGCACATGAGAAGCTAACAGTAGCTGATCCTGGTCTTCACCCACACTCATTGGCACTGCAGTTTGACCCTTGCCCCCACAGTGGCTTTGGCTGCCATGACAATTCCTCTTGTATGGTCAAAATCTCCCCCTTCCAGGGCTGGGCCCAGTCAGGTGCCCCTTTGGGCCCTGACTCCTGTTCATCCCCAGCCAGAGACCCTCCCATAACCCCATGGCCTTAGACACTGGTGCTGCCCCTGTGGGGTGGAGAGCTCTTCTCCCTAGCCCAAGCCCACCACGTGGAGTAAACTCCATTCCTCTGACTCCTTCTGAGGGTCCTGCGTGGTCCTTCAGCTCTAGGTACAAGAACCTGGAACAGCTCCCCAAGACCCTCAGTGGCAAGTGGAGGTCTCTGGCCCTGGACTAGCTCTGCAGGGTGACAGGACACTTCCTGCCTTGCCTGGTGTCTGACCCTGGAGACAGAAGTCTGCATGTCCCTGCTGAGACCAGGAGCCAGGGATGGCGAGGAGCTCTCAGTCAGAAGCCAGATCCCTGTGAGGATGGCGGGCAGGTGAGGCCAGCACTGGGTGAGGGAGGGTCACTGCTGCCCCCAGGGCGGAGCCCTGTAGTGGTGGCTCTGTGCCCAGCACTGCCCCTCTTGTCACTGACCCTGTCTGGTTGCTAGGAGCACCTGACTCCCACACACAGGGAGAGAAGGAATTTTCGACCTCTCTAGTGAGCAGTATTTCCTGCTGCTCTGGCCCTGCAGAGAGTGATGGATCTTAGTGAGTAGAATTGGCATTTCCTTCTCGCAGTAGTAAAGTAGAAAAACCCCATCTGTAAAAAAACAGAAACCATATTTTCACATTTCCCCATTACCCTGCTAGGAAAAAAAGAATCCTTCTTAAATCCCATCCATCCTGGGTGGAGCAGGTACCAGACTCTCCATGATTCCTGGCCGGGCTTGGGATCAACTGGTCTATTCATCAGTTCGTGTTCTGAGCAAGTCTTCTGTCCCTCAGAATTCCAGCTTGTCAAAGACAAATCTTCTAAAGCAACGTATCTGAAAGGCAAGAGAGCTTCTGAAGATCTAGGCATTCACCACTGAGAAGAAACAAATGAAAACTTCAGTTTCTTTCCTGATGCTCAGGAATAAGATCCCCTTGATGGGAAGTCCTAGGAGTGTGATTCTCCGGGTCTAAATTTGCTGCTATTTACTGACTCTGTCGTCTTGTGTTGGAAGCATTTTTTTTCAGAGCACCATGAGTCTTATTTTTTAAGTCAGGAATAGTCCCACTCCAAGCTCAGGTAATTACGGAGTTGACCAAGCTGCATCTCAGGAAGGCAATGCACCTCAAGGGATGTATTGGAAACCAACTCTATGCCAGGTTTGTTAGCAATGGAAACAGGGCATGTCCCTGTGAGTTAGGGAAACGCAGCGTGTGCTGGGCAGCCTCAGGAGGTCACAGCTCAACACTGGGGTGGTGCAAGGGTTGAGGGGGACAGGGCGGCTCC
>RJWT010025673.1:0-16931 GCA_004365215.1 Cuniculus paca | reverse complement strand
AAGATACATTATGGTAGCCACTGTAGTATTTCAACTGCCTTGTTCTGAAGTCCTGTATTGCTTTCAATGTTTTATATTGATTGGTTTTATTCTGTTCTGTTGTGTTTGATCTTATTATTCCTTATGGTATGGGAAGTTATTTTGAAAATAGCAAGAGGCAACATGGTAATCATTGTTGGTCTATTTTTGTTTTGTCTTGAAGTCTTGTATGACATTCTTTGCTTTGTTTTGATTAAATGTTCTGTTTTATTTTGTATTTGTTTTATTCTCTTCAAAATATAAATAAACAAACAAACAAACAAATAAATAAATAAATATTATAGCGGGTTTATCATCTGTAAACTAGTGTGTCTAGATTTTCACTTAGTAATTATTTGCTGTTTTCTAATAGTTTTGAATAACACTAAAGTGGTACATTATCGGTGTACTTTCCACTGAAAGTTGTGACAACCCAGAAAATGATACCTCTCAGACCTTGCCCATTTAGAATCTGAGATTAGCAGAGAAGCAGCCCATCTCCTTCTTTCCCTCCCTGCCTCTAGCTTCACACCCTACACACAAAGTGCCTGCCGGATCTACCATTGTCGCTGTTCGCAACACGAGTGATTGCTCTAGACTTCATATTTGGATGCTGATTTCCTCCTTTGCTATTTAGTGCCAGTGTGAGCAGCTGAGAAATAGTGCAGCTCTGAGGACAAATTTGATTTACAGCAATCAGTAATGAAAAGGCTGATTTTAAGCAAAAGCAATGAAGCAAAAATCATTATGGAAAAAAATCATTTCATGCACTAGCACCCTACTTCTTCACACAATAAAAGCACCATGCAGGTATTTTAAAAGCCAGACATGAAGAGCATTTCCCAAGAACTTCTGAAATTTCAACACTTGGTCTAGCCACTGATTAACGGAGTAAAAATTGGTACAAAAGCTTAGTTTTCCTAGTTCCCGATATATGGTTATGGTTTATATGTAGATGTTCTCCAGGAGCCCCCTGTGCTCCTAGATGGGGCTTTCGCAAGGTGATTGGTCTTTGAGGGCACTATAGCTGACTCGGAAGCGGGGTCCAGTTGGTCACCAGGGCATGACCTGGAAGGCTGTAGCTCCCTTCTTGGTCTCTGTCTTTCCTCCCTGCTTCCTGTCTGCCATGAGGCGAACAGCTCGCCTCCACCCAGAACCTTCAACCATGCAGGCAACCGTGCAAGAACTGAAACTTCTAAACCATGAGTGGGTGTTGGGCATTTTTTCCCAGTCATGAGGAAAGTACCTATGATATGGTTATAGCCATAAAAAAACACATCCGTATTTATGAGTTCAAAGATGCCAAAGGTGGATTGGTGCTTCAATATTGGAGATACCATGGAAGAAAATCAGAGGTAAAAAGGAGGATGATGAAACTGTAACACAACATGTAAAATCAAATCCTTTCTAAGAAATAAAGGGTTTCTGAAGTCTTACCCAAAGCATAATAAAGTTAGTTAAAACAGAATTTAAAGGCTACATTTGTAATTTGCAAACAACCTTTTGAACAACAGACTTGGGAGAAAAGATAGAGAAACATTCTAACATAACCAAGGTTTCAAGTTCAATTCCCCTTTCAGGGAGAAATCATCTTGCACATATGAATTCCTAAGGTGTTCAATTTTAGCAACACTATTTCAAATGTTGGAACTGACAGACCTGCTTGAAGACACCAGGTAGTCCTTTCCCATCTCTGGGGCATAAAACTCAAGTTGCACAAACATGGAATGAGAAGAAATTTCCAAATGATAAACATTAAGAATAAGAGAAATTAATAGATTGGTCAGAAAGAAGTCAAGCGTGGCTGCAAAGAATAGACATTACAAATTCATTTGTATTCTCCTCCAGAAAACAAGCTCTTTGGGCTAGAGTCCATGCCTTAATAATTGGACACTCACAATTAATACAAGGATAGTACGCGTGCATCAATACTTGTGTAGGGTTCAATGCCTCAGCATATGGAAGACCTAGGAAAACAGAAATTTAAAGCAAGGGCTATGCTTAAACCTTTTGCTACCTATGTTCTAGACCTAATAACACACCAATAAGGATTACTAAATTCATTCATTTCACAAACACACAACAAAACATGCTCTTTAGATACCATGGCAGAAGGTGGATGGGCAGAATCAAGGTTATGATCATCAGGTTAGGATGTGCAATGCAGTAGCAAGTATCTGTGAGACAAGTAATTTATACGACAACTTCCATGTGTGATACGAAAGGCAGTCAGCTTAGACACAGAACGCCAATACTGATGTTATCAAACTGAGTGACAGCGCTATGGGGTGAACTTGGATTTGACTCAGTAGACATTTTTAATGCTGTGGGAAAAGAACCAGAGAATTTGGGAACATTCTTTTCATTTGTGATTTTTTTTTCAGGCTTTCAAACAACTCTAAGCAGTGTTAGTCAATTAAAAAGAAAAAAAGCACTGAAGTTTAGGGTACACAATGGCCACAGGCTATTCCCGATGGCTTTTGTCTTGCAGATATTACTCATCCAGGAAATGAGCTACCAGAATATGTGATGAGACCAGAAGTCATCTTAGAACTCGTCATGTGTGGGAGTTTCCTTCTGAAACTGTAGAAGCTACATTCTCTTGTAATGTAGGCAGAAAAATATCCAAGCTTACATTTCTCTCATGCCCACAGAGTCCAAATACACAGTAAACAAAACAATGGAAAACTCTCTCATTAGAAAGGGAGCCAACCTAACCACATTAGTAATGCAAGTGACAGGTACAGAGGTAAGGAATAGGAAGGACAATTATTTTCACAGGCAAATTCTCATCACTTTTTTATTTTTTAATTTTTTTTGCAGCACCAGGGATCTAACTCATGACCTCACGCTTACCAGGCAGGCATTTAGGCCACTGAGCTAAATCCCCAGCCCTTGTCTTTTTGAGATAGGGTCTCACTATGCCATTCAGGATGGCCTTGAGCTCACTTTGTAGCCCAGGATAGTCTCGAACTCGCAAGGATCCTCCTACCTCAGCCTCCCGTGTGCTGGGATTACAGGCATGTGCCACCAGGCCCGGCTCTCATCACTTCATTATTTGCTGTAAATCAAGTAGTAGCAATAGGTTATCTTGAGGGGAATTGTATATATAAATCTGTCCATATCTTGCCTGCTAAACATTGAGCCAGAAAGTTTGAAGATTTTTGCTGACTTTTTTTTTTGAGTATTTTACTTTTTATTGATGTTTTATATTTGTATAAAGAATTTCATACTTATTTCCTAATGTTACAGCCAGATGATATTCTTTCTAAGTCTTATGTTGAAACCATAACCCCCAGTGTAACTATATTTGGAAGCAGGGGCTATACTATGAGGAGACGATAAATTAAATGTGCTCATAAAGGTCTGCTCCTGTTGGTTAGGTTTGGTTCCACGACAAGAAGTGACACCTAAGTGTCCTGCCCTGTCCCCGCATGAAGACACACACACAAAAAGAAACCACCTGCAAGCCGGAGAGAGACTTCGCCAGAATGGAATTAGCCAGGAATCTCAGTCTTGGATTTCCTATATCCAGAACTGTAAGAAAATAAATTTCTTTTGTGTAAGTCACCCAGACTGTGGCATTTTTGATAAGTTTAATGCACTAACAGATCCAACAGCTGTCCCTTTGAAGCACGCAACAGCCTTATTACTGTATTCATACAGATGTCATCTAATATTTGCTGCGATTCCAGTCGCAGTGAGCTAAGTTTTTGCCCTTAGCCCAAATCTCTAACAGCTTGGAATAAGATTCCAATATATTTTATTTACATAGATGATGAATGATTTTACAATTTATGTTCAAAATAAGTGGTACATAATTTGTAATTCTGAATTAAATTTTGTAAAATTTCAATTCAAAATTACATCTATTGTAGTTATTTAAAGTTTCTCTTAGTTTACAAATCAAGTTTAGAAATGATAGTTTGGCTACCAAAAGTTTATGAAAATTATATTTAATGCCATAATTTTATGTCTTGCCATTAAATTAGAAAAAAACTGCCTGTTGTAACCTCTACCCCTTAGCATCATACTACAGTTCTCTCAATGTGATGAGATTTTAAAAAAGAAGGAAGAGAGAAAGCAAAAGAAGAAAGAAAGAAAGAAAGAAAGAAAGAAAGAAAGAAAGGAAAAAAGAAAAGAAAAGAAAAGAAAAGAAAAGAAAAGAAAAGAAAAGAAAAGAAAAAAGAAAAGAGAAGAGAAGGAAGGAAAAGAAGGAAAGAAAGATGAACTAATGTGTATCTTGGGAAGAAATAGAAATCTTGTTTTTTCTTTACAGACAAATACTGGATATCAGATCAATATATATACAAGAACAAAGAGAATTTTTCTGCCATTATTATAATCAATTAGAATATAAAAGAAAATGATATTGAGGTGATTCATGATGACCAATACTTTCTATATGATCAATACACATCAGGTATTTACAAGGTTAACTGCTTTTCAAGACCTGTTCCATGAAATGCAGCATTCCAGTACAGGTTTCATTTGAAACAGAGTAAAGAACTTAGGGGTTCAGCACTACTTTGTAGCATTGCCATAATCAAATTCAGTTGTCTGACATTATAGCCCATAACTATGTCATTGTATTTATTCTTTTTTCTCTCTAAAGTTTTGATTTTTTTTTTACATTTTGGCTTGTAAGATATCATCAGCCAATAAAATAATTGCTAAGCTCAACATTTAGGTTGCTTTGCATGTATGATAAAAGACAAAAGTGACATTTTAACATCTGGGCAGATGCTTTTCCAGATAAAATGCGATTATAGCTGTTTGTGGATTTTCACACTGCAGACCATTACCTATGCTTGGCTTTAGCTGTTTCTCATCCTTGGAACATAGCTCCCTGTTTAAAAACAAACAGAAAATGATGAGAGACTTAAATTTCAACTAGGATTGAAAAGGGTAAGTTTCTCTGAATAGAGGAAGTGCAAACTTTCAAAAATCTGTTGAGCATCTATCATGCAAAATGTAATCTGCTTAATTTCCAGAAAGAATGCAGTTTTCTGAAATTTATGTTTTCCCCCTAAATTCTTGATAATCTCATGCATACATGTGCTTCGGCTACTCTTACTGAATTCAAACTTTAAATCCATAATTCAGAAACAGTCCCCTTCCTAAAATTCTATGACAATACTGTGTATCCAAATACACTTGTGCTTCTTCTACTCATCTACTCCAGCATCTCTTCTAAGATTGAACATAGCATCTTCCTCTTCTCCATGTTCACCCGTTTCCTAATTAGTGTAGCTGTGAAAATATTATTTATTGCATGTTAGACTTGATTCTACTCCCATTCACATCTTATGAATGACTTCCTTCCGAGACTTTCAAATAGTATGTGTTCAACCAACTTTGAGTTTAAATGGGCAGCACTAATTATGTATTGCCATAAAATGAGTTTATTTGTAAAAAATAGAATCATATCTATATTAAAAATAGAAACTAAACCTTGCATGTATGAAATACCCCTATATTATCTAAATGATGTATCACTATAATCCCAGCACTTGGGAGGCTGAGGTGGGAGGATCGCCATGAGTTCAAGGCTAACCTGGGCTACGTAAGCAAATTTAAGGCCGGCCTGTACTACACAGCAAGACCCTGTCTCAAAAGGAAAAAAAGGTAAATAAATTTTGGAGCAGGAAATAACTGCAACTTGAAATTTTAATCTCAGGATCATAAAGTTGAAGAAAGATTAGCACAATAACAATGTTTCAAAATGTCCATACTGAATGCTAGCCAAAGTATTAATACATAAACATTAATCTGATTTAGCCCATAGATTTTATCAAGTGCAAAACACTTGGTCACATATTACATATAAGTTATTGTTTTATATATATATGACTTACAAGCTTATAAGTGCATATCAGTTTGAAGGGTTTTGTTTTTTGTTTTTTTTTTTTTTTTTGGTACCAGAAATCAAACTCAGGACCTCGAGCTTGCCAAACAGGCACGGTACAGCTGAGCTATATCCCTGAGGTTATTTTCGAAAAAATAATCATGTCATACTCTAGTTTTGCTATTTAAAGCTATAAGTGAATGGTGATTGCCAATGTGAAATATTATTCATAGAGTCTTATACTGATCTCACTTCACTCGCTCAAGTAGTAATTTCCCATTTCCTTCCAAAAAGTAACTTGGGACCATTTTGGTTGAGTCTATACATTATCATGGTTCATATATACCATATAGAAGCCAGAAATATTTTAAGCATTTAAAATAACGTTCGAGTAACGTAATTTTAAAATATTTTATCATAAGGCATCCAGGTATCCCACCGATACAAAGACAGGCTTAAAGGACCACGTGCTATTTATTTACCAGTGTCATGTCAATACATCACTGTAATTGCTTCCCTTTCCGGTGCTGGTGATTGATACCAGGTCTGCCTACGGTAGGCAAGTGCAGTGCTACTGAGCTATACCCAAACTCTTGATTAACAGAGAGACAGATTCCTCCGCACTCATGCCTCTTAGTGGCAAACTTCAGGCTAAATTAATTATGAGATGCAATTAATGAGATGCGGCTCCTTGCATAGGTGGCCGATACTTTAAGCGTGAGTGGTCTGGCTTTAGAAGCACTCTTTAAACTTCAGCACGACAGTGGAAGCCAAAGTAGAGCTGCTTTTCCTTAGTGCAAGGAACTTGATTGCGATTTGGCCGACGGTTTGGCTCTGAGGAGAAATCGCTGTCGGGATAACTGACGTTTTTGTCTCGGCCTCTGAAACCCAAGCACGGCGGATCCGTGAGCGCCAGGCTAGGAACCCACGACTGGCTGTGTTAGCGCGCCCCCTAAGGCAATCAAGAGAAAATTAAAAGCGACTAAAATGAAACCGTTTATTTTATTAAAGAAGGCTCACACTTCCTCTTCGCTCTCCCGCAGACCCGGTGCAAACCTCAGGATCTGCGGGTGGGAGCGGTGACTTGCAGACGGCAGCGGCCGCGCCGGGACATCCGCCCTCGTACGCCGACCGGGAGACCCGCGGGCTTCGCTGTGCGGCCGGCGAGGCGCGGAAACGAGCTCGGAGCCCGCGGGTTTCCCGCTCCCTTAAAACTGTGGCCGCAGTCTCTCCGGAAGTTTCAGCTCCGAACCAAGGGTTGATTTCCAGCCAACGAAACAGGACTCAGCCGGAACTGGGGAACCGGCCGGAGCGTGGAAAGTCCCTTTCCGGCCCTGCCACGCCGCGCGCGCGCTCGCAGCCCGCCTGTTCCCGCATCGCCCCCTCGGGCGTGGACGACGCAGTGCGATGCGGACAGCGCCAAACGGGTCGCTCTGCGGCTCGGTGCGGGCGCCGGCCAAACCCAGCTCCTCTTCGGCGTGGGTGCGCGCGTGCCTGCGTGTGTGTACACGCGTGTGTGTCCGCGCGCCGGTGTGCGTGCGTGTGAACAAGAATGTGCGTTGCGCACGCGTGCGTGCCAATGTGAGTGTGCGTGTGTGCCTGTGTGACTATGAATGTGCGAGCCTGTGTGCGAGTGTGTGCGTGCGTGCGAGTGAATGTGCGTGTGCGCGCGTGCGTGAGTGTGGACAAGAATGTGCGTTGTGTGCGCACGCGTGCGTGTGAATGTGAGTGTGCGTTTGTGCGCGTGTGAATATGAATGTGCACCCCTGCGTGTGCGAGCCTGTGTGCGAGTGTGTGCGCGCGCGCGTGAGTGTACACACGCGTTTCCATGTCCTCGCCCGCACTCCCGGCACAGACTCGGAAGGCTCCCCAGGAAAGGGGGTGACACACCTGGCTCCCCGCGAGACGCAGACAACTTTTCCGGGACCCGGACCAACCTGCGGACTCCGGGAGAATCAAAGCCGTGGCTGCGGGCGGGCGCCCCCTGCGGGCGCGTGTGGAGCCAGGTCCGGCGCCGCGCGGCTCCAGGCTGACCGAGCCCCGGGAAGCGAGAGCGCAGCCACGGCGCCTCCCCAGGACGCGCGGGCCGGGTCTCCCCACGCCACTCGGGACGCCGCTGCCCGGGGCGGGGGGTGGGGGGCGTCCCTGCGCTGTGCGCGCTGGGCGGTCTCAGCCTCCCAACCTAGGTCGGCGTCTGAAGCCAGCCCAGGCTCCCTGTTTACAGACAAACGTCAGCTGGTGGCCTAAAATACTGAGATCCTGGTGTAGTTTTTTAATCCATCAAAGCAAAGAATTAGCAAAAGATGGAGGCGGGGGTGAAAGAAAAATCATGTTCCTGCTACCTCATGAAATTAAAACCAGAAGACTCTTTTATCCCTTGTTACTATCTTTCATTATGTGATTCTCATTCACACTGTTTGTCCTCGCTTTTCTGAAGCTATGTAGAATGTTTTAGATCAGTAAAACTTTTCAGCACACAAAGTATGCTCAAAATATACGGTGAAAGGTTCACTTAATTGTATTACAGTAAAAGGCACATTGCTATGAATCCCCCACAGAATGTTCCTCTGCCCTTAAGACACACTTGTCCCCTTGTCACCTCTTTCTGAAGCGGTTCTGGAAGTCCTCTTTCCTGTCTTCAGTATGTGTGAGCAAAAATTTAGTGGATGTGGCCGCCCAGTGAAATCCAGCAGAAAGGCAGCGTCATGAAAGCATCCCAGCGCATCGGCGTTCAGTTTATTCGCGGGTTCTGATGCCCGCAGACTCCGGGCTCTTCCTCAAAGTCAGAACAACCACGAAAAGTAGTTGTATGAATCGACTGAGGACGTCTAGGTGGCCAGGCTCAAACAGGATTTCCGGGAAGTGTTTCAGACAGTGGCAAGAACTGTTGTTCTGCCTCAGCCTTCTTAAAAGCTAGCATTGCAAGCTTCCACCACTTTGCCTGAGTTGAAAGATTTTAATTTTAATCAACATATTTGAATTTGCTGTGAAATTCTACAAAAGAAAAGTGAGAAGACACCTTGGTTGTTACATATAAATGTCAAGGGTTCTTTTCAGTTCTTACACAATACTGTTTTAAATTTAATGTTAATAGCAGAGGGTTGACTCAGGAATTAGGAAATCTCACATTAATGAAATGAATTTCTGATGAGATGTAATTTCTGAATTGAGATAATGCTGCCCGTATAAAATACACAGAATTACAAAGGACGTTTGGAACTTTATAAAACAAAGTATCTCATTCGTGTTTTATATCATTAAAGTTTTGATATATTCGATTAAATGAAAAATACTACTATAATTAACTTGAACTGTTTCTTTTATTTTTAAATTATATACAGTATATGTATATGCTTGTTTAATATTTCTATTAGAACTGCTCTAACTAAACTTTTAAATTGCTCCATATTCTTCTCAAAGCTTATGTGTAAAATAGAAATATCTGTCTTTTCCATTGTACTAAGTTTTTGTAAGTTCATGTATTGTAAATGAATTGGTTTTGACAGTATAAAATGCTTTCTATACAGGCACAAGATTGTAAATGTTGTCCATGAAAATCACAATTCAATTCATAATAACTAAATCCTGGAAGAAGCCCATCAACAGATGACTGGCTAAAGAAGATGTAGTATCTATCTGCAATGGAATACTATTTAGCAATAAAGAATAACGCATTTGGGCCATTTGTAGAAAAATGAATGCTCCTGGAAAATATAATAGTGAGTGAAATAAACCAGCCACACAAGCTTAAATATCATCTGGTATTTCTCATCAGAGTGATGCAAGGTGCAAACAAAATGATAAATGATGGATAGAAAGGGGCAAAGGGTCAGGTCTTTTGTAATAGGGAAGTGGTCAGAGGGAACAGGGCTGAGAGGTGAAGAGGAGGTAAAGGGAAAATTTAAAAAAAAGATATTTAATGTACAGGAACCTAATAACCCCAATTAATATAAATACTATATGCCATAACATGAGCTAAGACAAATAGTATCAGCAAGTATGAAAAGGGGGATAGGGAAACCAGAGTGGGGGAGAAGGAAAGCAGATTTTAACAAAGAAACAATATGTACACGTAACAACCCCCCGAAATAACTGTAAATTTCATGAATTGGGAACAGGTACCAATGAAAAAACATTTTAAAATCATAGTTCATAAACCACCCAGACATCAAAAGGCAGAGAATATATAATTAAGTGTTGCTTTATCTATGAATTCAAGAATCATCTGCTAAAAACTTTAAAAGGACACAAATAGAAATTATGATTAAAATTTCAAGTAGTGGAACATTTTAATGATTTTTCACATACATAATGTAAATTTATGAGATTTTTATAACATTTTAAATAAAATATCTTGCCTGTTAACGTAGGGATCTACTTTTTTTTCTCTCCATACACCCCACATGCTACTAGTTATTGCTTAATCATAGCATGCAAGGCATTCATCTGAGAACATTTCACACTAATTATCACAATATTTCCATAATGTATACATGTTGTGTCCCCATTTTTTGTTTTGATTTTTAAGTTGTAGTGCTGGGAATCCAATGCATGGCCTCGTACCTGCAAAGCACATGGTCTACCACCTAGTACTGTTCTGGTTTTTAAAATAAGGCTAGTCCATATTTTCAGAAGTTAAACAACACATTCAAATCAGAAAGCCAACAGGTAACAGCCATTAAAATCCAAACTCTTGCTTAGAAAAATATTTGTACAGTGTTCACTTTTTTCAGAGTTAATATATGATAACAGAAATATGCAATATAAATTATGACATTTTAGAAGTCCAATTACCCAGAGATAATTATAATTGATATTTAGGCATATTCTCTGCCTTAATTCTATACAGTTTTAAAATATGTAGTCTTATTTCCTTTTTTCACATACAATTTTCATTTATCACTGGTATGCTTTTGCACATTCAATTTTCAATAAGTTCATAATATAACATCATCTCGATATATCATAAATAACTAGAACTTCCTTATCTATTTATATTTTTACATTTTGTGTTGTTAAATGATATCTAATACACATTTATAACTTTTGTTATGTCATGTTATTTATATTAGATTTTCAGGCAACCTATTTCAAAACTGTCACAAATCATTTCAGAAATTGATGATTTTGCCACATAAAATCAATACTAGTTTTCCAAATTAAATAAATGTTTTAAGTCGCTCATATGTAAAAAGTGAGAATAAATATGCATTGACCTGGAGAAATATTTTCTTGACCAAAACGAGTATTATTAGGTACCCTGTATTTTGGAATGAAAGGCTGTTACAGTAAAGGAGTGAATTAAGCAAGTTAAGCAAATGTGTCTGAAATATGGTAGTGATAGTGGACAGCAAAGGGGAGGTGAGAGAGGGCAGTGACCATAAGGAGAGAAAAATGGGGTCCACGGTTCTAGCTCTTATTTTCCCTTCGCACTTTACCTGTCTATTGTTTTTATTTCCCTTTTCAGTCATTTTGATGCTGACTTTCAGTTTCCCTGCAGCCCTTTCACTTTCTAATACCCTTGTGCTTCATCCCCGTGTCTTTGGATTTCAACTCTCTATTGTCACTGCGTCTCATCCCATTTTCTCATCTGCTCACTAATTTATAGCTTTGAGTTCATTTCTTTAGAATACAATTTATTATATCTTCTTGAAGAAGCCAAATTATTTTCCATTTTCCCGGACTTGTATAATAAACATTTTGAAGTGTAGTTTTCCTATGCTAAGTGAACGTTGCTTTTCTCTTGTCAATCCTTCTGCTTTTCCCCCAGTGAATTCTCAGGCTTATTAGATTTCGTTAATTGTGCTATCTAGGTGTTTTGTTTTGTTTTGGTATCAGGTGTTGAACTCATGACCTCGTGCTTGTCAGGCAAGTGCTTAGGCCACTGAGCTAAATCCCCAGCCCAAATTGTGCTGTCTGGACTTATCTCTGAGTCAAGAGTAAAGTTTCTGTTGGCCAGCAGAGAGGAATCTGGCATGCGTTCAGACTCAAATGACTGCGTCTTCTTTAATTTCTGTCTCAAACAAGTTGCAAGTCTAATTCCTCACACACAGCTTGTGTATTCCTAGCACAGTTCTTCTCTACCAGAGAATTTCAAAAATTCATTCTTGTTACAATTTCCTCAGTTCTCTAACACACATGAGGTGCAGAAATCCCTAGTCTTTGTAAGTACCTGTCAATGGTGATCACACCCTACTCCCTACCTATTAACTGTAGAAGTCAGACATGCACCAGCAGTCTAATTGCTGCTCTGACATTTTCTAGAAATGTAACTCTTAAGGAGAAGTAGAATAATGGAAAGCTAGAGACAGTGACCTTAATGCTTCAAAGCATTACCCACAGGATAGAATAAAAATCTCTACCTATCTTTGAGAGTCT
Organism: Cuniculus paca; assembly: GCA_004365215.1. NCBI lineage: Eukaryota > Metazoa > Chordata > Mammalia > Rodentia > Cuniculidae > Cuniculus > Cuniculus paca. The sequence goes on along the minus strand of RJWT010025673.1, from coordinate 4,687 downwards.
GACAATTAGAGAGAGAACAAAATGATAATGAGGAAAGCTTGACAAAGACTCTTCCCTTAACCAAACATCAGGCTCCTCTGAGACCTCGTCTAAGCCCTGATCTTGAGCTTCTGTGTCTGTTTTTGCAGAGTTCAATTTTACCAAAAATGGTAGATAAATCACTCCCAGCCTTGGTATCTAAATATCCTTGCCCGCCTTTCAAAAGCATCCTATTTGGTTACTTTTCTCATTGCTGAGACAAAACACTCAAGGGGAAAAGGTTTATTTAGGCCATATTTTATAGAGGTTTCAGTCCATAATCAGCCGGCTCCTAGCCAGGGTGGCTTCACAGAGGGGCATTGCATAGGAGAACAGTTCACGGCAGGCAAAAGACAGCAAAAGTAAGCAAACAAGAGACCTTAATAGTGTCTTTCTGCCCCTTTTATCTTATCCTGACTACTTAGGGTAGTCTGGTGCCCTTAATCCTAGTGCCCTTAAACCTAACATTATACCATGAATCTATTTCATCATCACACACTCTGGCTCCAACCAACTCTGAAAAAGCCCCACCCATGACCACATGAGGCTTTGGAGGGACATTGAAACACAAACCTTATAACAGTTAGTGTAGAAAGAATCCCTTTATCCTTCTGTTTCTTAGTAATTTCCATCTACTCACCCTATTCTCTGGCTATAAATCCTTAGCTATCTTTTCTGTATGCAGAGTTTAGCCCCAACTTTCTCCTCTTTTGCAAGATCCCATTACAATAGTCTTGAAAAAAGTCTTCTTTATTGTTTCAACAAGTATCAACATGTCTTTTTCTTTAACACACTTCATAAGTATTTTACTGTAAATTTGGAACAGCCAAATGCCATTTCCAAATCAAAATCAAATCTTCTAAAGCTAAGTATGTAATTATCACATAGGACAGGAATTGTAGTCTGGGGAATTTATCCCTGAGAAATAAAAACTTTCGTCCACACAAAAACATTCATGAATGTTCGTTGCTGTTTTATCAGTAATAGTTAAGCTCCCATGAAATCCTCTGATGGTTGATTTGTGTAAACATGAGCTTGACATAAAACTATTTCCAGGTGTACATATGATGGTGTTTCCAAATGTGGGAGACCACTAAGCTATGTTCCCCTGAGAAATGAAGCCGTTTACCTCCATCTTTATCTGACCTTTACTTCAATCCTTTTCAATGAGATATGCAGAGCTGGCTACATAGAAGCAGATGCTCCTTTATTTGGCTAAAAGAATGTGATCGGGTTCAGCCTAGATATCAGCGTATCTCATTGCAGCATGTGGGTGAAAACTGGCCTCCTTGCTGATGGCTGGAATGGAGGCTTGAGAAAGAGCCTGTGAAATTCCAGAGCTAACACAGGAGATACTATCTCAGCTGAGGCCAGGGGACTCAAAAAGAATTATACCTTCCTGGCAGTAAGGGTGCCAGCCTTGCATATATCAAGCGATCCGCTGCACTGCTCACCAGAGGGCCTCTGTGCCTGGTACAAGAGTGCGCTGTTTCTCCTTGCAGCCATGCCTGCAAAGTTTCTCTTCCCTAGCACAGTGCCATGACCCCCACCCACCTCCCTGATTGATACCAGTAAAAGCCACAAGCTCTTGAACTCATGGCTTTTGGTTCCACCAAGAACACTGGGTCATCCCAGAGCCTCAACTGCAGATTTTTCCCGCCCTGTCTTTCTTTTCATCTGTGTGCCATATTGCCAGGTGGAAAACTGATACCCTCTGTGAGAGTTTCCTAACCAAATAAGATTATCATTTAAGTGAGTAGACTGAGCTAAAAAGGCAAACCAGTGTAGGTGTCATCCAATCCATCAGGGGCCTGACTAGGCAGAGAAAGGGTGAATTCTGTGTCATCTTGACCCAAGGCCTCTCTCTTCTCCTGTCCCCAGACTCTAGAGCACCTGTTTCTTGGATCTTAGGACTCTGCACTAACACTAGCATTCTAGCATCCCTGGCTTCCAGGATTTTGGACTCAAACTGGGAGTTTGGGAGTTACACCATCATCTCCCCTGCCTCATGCCTTCAGACTCTGATTTACAACATCTGGTTTTCACGCTCTCTAGTTAATACATGGTATATTGTGAAACTTGTTAGATTCCATTACTCTGTGAGCCAAATTCCATCTCACAATAAATATTCTCATTCTTTCTGTTGTTTTCTGTCTCCGTCTCTGTTTTTGTCTCTGTCTCTGTCTCCATCTCTCTGTCTCTCTCTCCTTGTCATCCAGAACAGTAGTTCCATCTCTCTGAAGAACAATGACTAATACACATCTTAATATCCTCCAGTGGGTGAAACATGAAACAAACTGTGGTACACCTGCACCATACACTATTACTCTGATGAAATGATAATTTGGTTTTGATACAATGAATTGAAAGAATCTCCAGGGAATTATGCTTGGTGAAGAAAGCCAATTCCAAAAGTTTACATACCCTCCAATCATATAGCATGCTTGAAATGAGAAAGTATAGACAGGAAGAACCGTCTGCTCAGTGCTTAGTGGGGCTAGGGTGGTGAGGTGTGGTTGGAAACGGCAGTGTAGTGTACGTGTGTCATGATGGAACTGTTCTTTGTCCTGATTTTGATAGAGATTATGTGAATCTACACCTGACAAGATTGTACAACTAAATACATATGCAGAAGAAAGCATGTAAAACTGATGGAATTTGAGTAAATTGTGAGTTCAATAAATATATTTCCTAGGACCTGGGATCTAGTTCAGTGGCCTAAGCTCCTGCCTGGCAAGTGCGAGGTCATGAGTTCAATCCCCGGTTCCGAAAGAAAGAAAGAAAGAAAGAAAGAAAGAAAGAAAGAAAGAAAGAAAGAAAGATCCTTAGTAATAGCACTTCACTAAACTTATGCACTATGCTACCATTGGGAACTTGATGACAGTTACTAGGAATCTTTGTAGTATTTTTTTTCACCTATGTGTGCATGTGAATCTACTAATATGTTGATATTACATTTTGAGAAACAAAAGAAATTTAAAAATCAGAGTTCTAGAAGTATGAGTTAAGAAAAATGACTGAAATATAATCCTGCAAACTTAAATATAACCAATAATATATAAAGCCTAGAATGGAAGGACATTCAAGAGGAATTTGAGATACTTTCAAAGCTGACATAGATATGTTTGTTCCAAATATCAAGACTGAAGTTGGCAATGGTAAATAACTTGGACAAGCTTCCTTCCAGTTGAACACATTTTTGGACATTCATGGGCTTTCAACAACCCAGTGTCTACTGATATTGAGCATCAGCCACTGGAAACATCCAGCACATGCTAAGAGTTTGGTCCTCACTTCTGGCATGAGGGTTTTGTAGGTGATGGGGAAGCTCAAAGGGAAAGGAAGAGAGGAAAGAAAATAAACCTCAGTTCAGAAGGGCCCTTAGCAAGGAACTAAATTGTCTATTGATAAATATGACTCTGCAGAGCAAATTTGAGATTTGAGATCTTTATGAACTTTACAATTATAGCTTTAAGCATTCTTCAAAGAAATGTACTTCAGTTAGTGCATCATGGTTTTTTTTTACATTTTAATAAGCATCTTTGAAAATGCATGCTAAATAAGTTATCAGTAGTCTCAGCATTGCTTTGCTATGCAGACTTACTCCATAATCTATTTTGCTGTTAGCTCTAATTTCCTGGAAAATATACTTTAAAATTCATTAGTAAAAATATATATATGATAGCTAAGATAGTTGTACTACTGATTTCTTTTAATTCATTGAAAAAAACAGTTCATGCTTATATTGTTTAATCAATTACACATGCCAATATCTTGCAATCTGAGCAACTACTTTGAACAATACACAATATATTAACCATTGTGAATTTCCTATTATCTTGTTTTGAAATTCTGTATCTTTTATTGTTTTTTTCTCTTCAAAATAAAAAAATTACTTAATTTTAGTTTTTCTTGTGAGCTACTAAGATAATGAGCACTTGAGAAGAAAAGTTTGGTTTGAGTTTTATTCTACCAATCTATGTGAAGAATAACGCCATCAATATTTCAGCCTCTCACATAATAGTATGGCAATTATTCTGAACTATAACCAAAAAAATTAAACTTTTCAAAAGATAGTAGTCTATAAAGTTGACATAATTAAATGCACCCATAGACTTTTAATAAACCAATATTCTTAATAATAAACTGTGATTTACTAATGAAATGATTTCACCAGGAAAAGTTGCAGCCTGAGCCCTATGTTAAATAGGAAGATTCATAATAGTCACACTTACTGATGATAAAACTGTCACTATGCATCATTCCCAGTGTGAACAGACTAGGACACCTCCCAAAAAAGGAGTTCTTGCTTATCTAGAGACTATTAGCCACACAGAAATTAGAGAAGAAATATTCCTGATGGATAAAATTCTAATTTTAAAGGGTCAAGATCCATCAAAGTAGCAGACAACTGTGGATCAATAGGAATTACACTGACTCAAGTAACTCAAGTCAATTACACTGACTCAAGTAACTCAAGTAACTCAATATGACTCAAGTCATATTGACTATAAAATTTCAGAAGGAATAGTATCAAATTTCACCACTAGTAAATGAATAAATTTATACTGTGTCACAGTAAGCCACTTTTTAGTGAGCTGGGATATCTCAGACCATTAAATTGGATCCATTAAATTGTGATGACAGACACAGAAGGGGATAAAGGCAA
>RJWT010025671.1:0-16070 GCA_004365215.1 Cuniculus paca | reverse complement strand
AAAAGTAATTTTTGTTTAGTTCTCAATCACATTTGCAAGTGTCAGGCTTTGTAGTCTTTATCTCCTTTGACGCGACATGGTCCTACTATCCTTGTTTTATAAAACAAAAACCGAAGAGAGCAAAGTTGAAGATTGTATTCTCACAAAATTACAAAACTAGAATGGAGTACCTGTCCCTCATCCCAATGGCATCCCTGGAATTTTAAATGTGAGCATTATCTTTAATTTCTTTTCTGTGCTTTTCTTTTTTTTTCTTTTCTTCTCTTGTCTTGTCTTGTCTCGTGTTGTCTTTCCCTTTCTGTTTTCTGTTACCTTTTCTTCTACTTTTTTAACTAAGGTCAGGGAATTTAACTAAGGAAGAGTTGCACCAAGTGAAGATACTAAGTAGAAAGAATGAAAGGGAGGGTGACGGAGGAGTTGGGTTGGTGGCGAAGCTTGTTCCACCTGGTGTCCCTGGAAGACACTCAAAGGTGCCAGCATTTTCCCCAATCTCCACTCTGACCTTGATCGGGGTGAAAGTAGATTTCTTGCCCAAGGATGAAACCACCTATCCCTTTCTGAATCAGCTTTCTAACTGGGCCTGTTTTACCCCTGGGTGAGTGAGGTGGGCCCTGAAACTGGCCACCAACTCCCAGCACAGTAGCTGACCACAACTGGAGATCGTCTTAAATGTGCCACTGAGAGCAGAGGCGAATGCAGAGGCCAATTAGAGGAAGAAGCAGCTGCTGCTTTGGAGGAGTTCCCTGCTGATTTCTTGTCTCTGGTGGCCCAGTCCCTGCTGGTTGCTTAGCCACCAATCCACGGTGCTTCCATGATTGCACAACTGTAGCTTCTCCTTGCCAGCCTTGCAGGCATTTGAACTCCAAAGGACATAGTTTCTTCTGCCCCAAAACTATGAATTTCCAGGTGGGAACTTGAGGAAAGTTGAGGGGATTTGCTCATAAAAGTGCAGCTAGTTGGTAATGTAACAGAATAACTCAGTGAGATCCACTTACGCTTCCCTTCCTAACAAGCACTTTCCTTACAGGTACATAGATACATTCCTCAAATTCTTTTTCTTTTTTTAATTTTGAAAAGAATACAACCAAACAAAATAAAACAAAGTAGAGTCAATCACAACAAAACAATGAACATGGTACATTACTTCTAAATAGGGTAAAAAGCAATCAGTAATGGCTACTGTAATGCCTCTTGTTATCAGCAATATAACTGCCCATATCATCAGGGATAAACAAAATCAAACAAAATAGAACAAAATAAGACCAGTAAAAAAACACATTCCTCAAATTCTTAATTGAATTAGTCACCACACTAGGAGTCAGTGCCATCCACAGCCATGGGGAGGACAAGCAGATGCCAGCCCCACCCAGCATGCAGCCTGGGAGACAAGAAGAGCCAAGGTCAAACCACCCCCACCCAGTCCCATGAGCAACCTGTTCATCCAGAGAAACACTGGCTGAGATGATAGCTACTGAAGCAAATACAGCTTAATGCTTGTAGTGTTTAGTGCTTCACTGACTTTGCAGACCTAAAGCCTATAATCTACTCATCTATAGAGAGGATAACAACACACAGTGTAGTGTCTATGGGGGATCCCCTTCTGAAGGTGGTAGCCATTGTTAATTCCCTATTATCTTGTATTAATGTCCTGTATGATTTTTATTGTTTTGTTTGGTTTGGTTTTATTATTTTATCTTGTTTGATTTTGTTGTATCTGATGGCATTGGCAGCTATTTCAAAGATAATATGGTAGCTATTTTGGATTTACTATTATCTTGTTTTGAAGTCCTTTATTCCATTCATTGTTTTGTTTTTATTGATTCTATCCTGTTCTGTTTTGTTTGGTTTTCCTGTATCTGATGCTCTGAGGAGCTATTTTGAAGACAACAAAAGGCATTATGCAGCTATTGTTGATTTCCTGCTATCTTGTTTTGAAGCTGTGTATCACTTACAGTGTTTTGTTTTGATTAGCTTTATTCTGTTTTATTTTGCTTAATCTTATTCTCTTTAAAACAAACATTTTTTTAAAAAAAGACATCACACAACTTCTGGGAAGATGGTGGAATGATAAACAGCAGAATAAAAAGCCTCTCTCAGAGTCACCATTTAGACAACGCAATATAGCACCTTGGGCAAAGCAAGAAGGAAGGAAATGGATCCCCTGGACCGAGGAGGATTCTAAAAAGTGTGAACTGAAGCCCACAGAGAGAGTAAGAACAGAAACTTAAACAAAGACGGCAGTGACTGGTGATGCCTTCGTCCAGAGGGAGACTCACTGTGTGAGAGGAACTGTTGGAACCTGGGGATGCAAGGTCATGGTGATGGTGGTGGCTGGCAAACCCAGAGGAGGGAAGTGGTGGATGCAGAGGAGTGCGCTGATTGGTGGTGAGTGTAGAGGACTCAGTCCTCCCATGGGAGACTGCAATTGGCTGGGAACCATTTTGGAGTTGGGTCAGAAAAGTCCAGAACTAGAATTACTGCCAGCTTCCTCCAGCAGCTCTTAGTTGGCTGCAGACCCATGGAAATTGCTTGGACTGAGCCCTGCCCAACCACAGTCATGGACCGATAACCAGCTCTGTCCAGAGATAGAGGTTCCCGCTAAAACACAGTGTAGGTTTCCGCTGGTAGCCAGGCATTGGCCAGCCCCACACCCACGGGGACTCCAACAGCCATTGGGGAGCCAGCACAGGTTGGGAAGGGTGACAGACAGACCTGCACCTGTGCACCCAGGGGCCACTATCAGATACCCATAGCCAGCACGGCCAACAAGAAACAGTCTCACTTCAGAGAAATTGTAGCCAATGCAGGAAGTGCTGGGAACCCCACTACCCGCTTGTCAGGAAGAACCCAGGAATATGCTAAGACTAAGAAGCAAAAGGCAGTCTCTAGCCCCCAACCCAAGCAGTGCAAGTCCAGGAGCTGTAAACACAGAAGAGATTGGAAGTCACCTGAAACGTCTGAAGTGATATCAACTGAAGTAAAGAAATAACTCCATGAGGCTATTGAAAGGTTTCTGTCCTAATAGATTCTGCTGGACATTACAGCAGCAGTGTAGCCGGACCACCAGCCCCTCCCTCCCTGATTACAGGTTCCTCCTAATTACCAGAATTCCCACGTCATCAGCGCCCACCCCCAAGTGCCATCCCCTCTCATTTGGAATACTTTAAAAGCCCACTGCAGACTGCACCTCGTGGGGAAAATCGCCAAGCCACCTAGGCAGAACGTTTTTCCCTCCGCGTCCTCAACCCCTCCCCCAATAAATTCTTCCCTTGGATAAAGCCTGCTTTTCCACTGCGCGGAGTACTCTAACTTCTGTTTCTCTGCGCCGCTCTTAAAATAACCTAACAGCTATAAAAGAAATTAGAACAGAAATACTAACTCAGGTAAAAGAAGAAATGAAAAACACAATAAAGGAACTGCTAAGCTTCTCTAAAGCATTTAAAAAAAATAGAGGAGCAAATGAAAATGAGGGAAACCGTGAATGAACGATATAAGAGAGATTTTGAATGCATGAAACAGATTCAAAGAGATATCCAGGAAATTAAAAACTCCATTTGAAATCTGGCAAAATTGATTGAAAGAAACTGAAGATAGACTTTCAGACCTTGAAGACAGGTGTGCAACTTGTGATCAGGAAAGGAAAGACCTCTTGAAAATAATGAGGAACCAGGAAATAACAATTGAACGACTGCAAGATGATGCAAAGCAAAATAATTTAATTTTTTTAATTTTAAAAATAGTAAAACCCAACAAAACAAAACAGAATAAATCCAGTCAAAACACAGCAGTGAAATTGGTACAGAATATCAAAGGAGGGTAATGGGAAAACAACAATGGCTAATATAGTATATCTTGTTATCTTCACAGTAGTTTTCCATTCCATTACTTATAGCAAAATCAGACCAAAACAAAACAGAATAAAACCAATCAAAACAGAATACTGATCAAAGCCAAAAAAATTAATAAGAATAAAACAAAACAGTGAGAACATTATTAGACTTTTTTTAAAAAGACAGGAAAAAAACCCATATTTACCATATTGAATACTGTTATCCTTCCTATACATGCTCAGACTGTCAACCCCATGCCTGTAAATTCAACCTAACAATACAATCCTTCAGGTGCTTTTTGTACCTCAGTTGCTATCAGCTCAGGCTGACCTCCAAACCAGCTGGTGGCTTATGGGGTGAGAGGGTTTGGTGATTTTCAGCCTGCATGTAGGTAGGCTTATAGGAGACACTGACTTTTTCTCTTCCTGGGTCCCACACAGTCTAAACAGCTTATCAGAAAGGTTGGCTAGTTGGATCCTTGATTGGCTCCTCCCAGTCCCAGCATGGCTGATTCTCATGAGTTGCTGACTTTTCCTTGTCTTCCTGGGTTCCACATGATCTGCCAAAGCAAAATAATTTAAGAGTGATAGATATCATTGAAGAAGCAGGGGTCAACACAAAAGACATTAAAATTCTATTTACAGAAATACTAGCAGAAAACTTCCAAAACATGGGAGAAAGGCATTCTATTCAGATAAGTGAGGCATACAGAACTCCAACTAGCCTTAACTAAAGTAAATCTAAACCCAGACATATATAATCAAGATTCCAGAAATTCAACACAAGAACAGAATGTTAAATGCTGTTCAAGAAAATAAACAGATCACCTATAAAGGAAAACCTGTCAGAATCACAGCAGACTTCTCAACACAAACCATCAAGTCAAGAAGAGCTTGAAGTGAAATATTTCAAATCCTGAAGGAAAACAACTTCCAACCCAGACTGATGTACCCTGCAAAACTATCTTTCAAAATTAATGGAGAAACAACATACTTCCATGACAAAAAACAACTGAAGGAATTAATGACCACCAAACCAACCCTACAAAGAATACTGAAGGACATTTTAGAAAGAGATAAAAAAGATCATGGTTCCAGGAACAGCGGCAGAGGGGGAATCACCAAGTGGGACAGACAATAGAATGGAGGGGAAAAGGACACATCCAATGGCAGGAAAATAGCATGGCAGAGACAAGGCAGTGCATGTTTGCCATAACCATTAATGTAGATGGCTTCAATTCACCAATAGAAAGAAACACAGGCAGAGTGGATCAGGAGACAGGATCCATCAATAGGCTTTATACAAGAGACACAATTACCTCAAAAGGAAATTCATAGACTGAAAGTCAAAGGAGAACAATGCTCTATGAGACACGGGCCTGAAAAAAAATTGGGGTAGCTTGCCATTCAACTGCAGAATGGATAAGAAAGACATGGCATTTTATGTAGTGGAAACCTACTCAGCTATCAAGAAAGATAACCTCAAGACTCTTATTGGTAAATGGATACAAGTTGAGATAACACTCATGGATGAAATGGTTCAGAGTCACATGGGTGAATTTTGTGTTGTCGCCATAGTATAACAAACTAAAGAAGTCAGTGGGATCCAAAATGCACCCCACATATTGTGAAAGTGAAAGAGGAGGAATTGTCTAAAGAGGGAAGGCAGTGGCTATTGTTAATCTATTATCGTGATTTGAAACCCGTATTGTTTTCATAGCTCTGGTTAGTTTGGTTTTATTCCATTTCGTTTTGTTTGATTTTTATTATATTTGATGGTATGGACAGCTATTTCAAAGATCTTTGTTATGTTTCGATTGGCTCTATTCTGTTTCGTTTTGTTTTGTTTTATTCTTTTCAAAATAAAATTTAAAAGAAGACATACCACAGTGATATCATACCACAGTGATATATGCATAGCAGTGTAGTTTATAACAGTTAAACCTTGGAAACAACCTGTATGTCCATCGACAGATGAATGAATTAAAAATGTGGTACTTATACACAATGAAGTATACTTTGCCATAAAAAAGACAAACTCGAGTCATTTGTAGGAAAATCAATGCATCTTGAGACCATAATATTAAATAAAGTAACTCAGACACAAAAACTTAAATATCTCATGGTTCCTCTTATATGAAAAAAAAATGTACATACATATGTACATTGAAATGAAAGACAGATAAAAGGAACAAACAAAGAAAAAAGATATTGTGATTCAGTGTAGACAATGTATCTAAAAATGTACCATGCATGGCCCAGAAAGAGAAAAGTCAGTGTCTCCCAAGAATTGGCCATTCTGGGAGTGGGAGGAGCCCATTAAGCAGCCAACTCACTGGCCTTTCTGGTAAGATGCGCATGCCACGGAGGACCCAGGAAGAGAAAAGTCAGATAGCACCTCCTGGGAGCCTACCAGCATGTAGACTGAGAATCACCAACTATTGCCCCCACCATAAGCAACCAGCTGGTTCAGAGGGCTGGCTGAGTTGATAGCAACTGAGGTACAAAATGCAACTGAAGGCTTGTATTTTTTGGTTGACTTTGCAGGCCTGAGGCCAGCAATCTGAGCATCTTTTGGGAGGATAACAGTATGCAATGTGGCAAATACAGGGGATTTCCTTCTGTCTTGTCTTTGAAGTCCAAAATTGTTCTCACTGTTTTGTTTTGTTCTGATTAATTTTTTTGCTTTATTCAATGTTCCATTTTGATTGGTTTTATTCTGTTTTGTTTTGGTTTGATTTTGCTATATGTGATGGAATGGACAACTACTGTGAAGATAACAAGATATACTATGGTAGCTATTGTTGTTTTCCTGGTATCCTGCTTTGAAGTTCTGTACCAGTTTCACTGCTTTATTTTGATTGGTTTTGTTCTGCTTTGCTTTGTTGGATTTTATTATCTTTAAAATGAAAAAAGTGTTTGACTTAGTACAATTGTTTTGTATGTTTTATATGTTCTTCGGTCTATTAGTCTGGTTTTCAATCTGTATACATGATAATTAACTTTTTAAGGTTTTGTAAGATAAATAAATGAATCTGATACTGGAAAAACAAAAGGGAGGAGGGAAAGAAAGGGAAAAAAATCACCACACTAGTCCTGCAAGGCAGACAGGATATTACTCCCTATGCATCATTGAGGAGAAAATCAAGGCACTAAGGAAGATAAGAGGACGAATTTGTGACAGAGGCACAATTGAGGATTACAACCATGATTCTGACTATTAGGACTGAATTCCAACTTTGGCACTCAGCAGTTGTGTGACCTGGAACTAATTCTCCAAGCCTCAGTTTTTTCACCTATAAGAAGAGCTTAATATGGTAACTATTTCAGATTTGCTCTTCAGAGAGAATTACATTGAATAAAGATTAAGAAGGACTAAATAATATTACAGAGCTATGGTAATCAAAACAATATTGTCTCTGGGAATCCAACACCTAACTGAGTGAGGAATCAGTCCTTCACATCCTTGGTTCTCCGTTCTTTGTGCCCTCGATAAAGAATTCATTCAAGACACACATGCAGCTATGTAAAAACACCAGTAGAATTTATTGTAAAGTAGATAAAGAGACAACTACACCTTCCAATGAGACAGTGGACAGTGCCATCAAGGCCTCTGTACCAACTACAAGTTTGGGTACATTTTTATGCACAGAAGTTACTTCTGCCTTTCAAGGAGCTAGGGTAATCATGATGGTTATCAATGCTCTATTCAGAAGTTACTTTGGAACTACAAAATGCCTTCCTGTGCCTTTTAGATGGTCAGTGTTTCCCCAAAAGCTGTAATCACATGAGAACTTACAAAAGAAAGTTTGAAAAAGGTAAGTTCATAATTTAAACCAAATTCCAGTACAAGGCAGTGAGGCTGTCTTGGTTACTTTTTGCTGGTTGTTGAGACAAAATACTTGACACCCAAAGTGGAGGAAGGAGAGATTTATTTCTTACAGTTATGGAAGTTTTAGTCCATATTCAGCTGGTTCCAAGGCAGGGTGGCGTGACTGGGGTGGGGGAGGGGGGCAGGCACTGTTCTTTGACGCTACAAGCGGCAAGAGAAAATCCCGCAAAAAAGCAAAAACACGCTTCCTTCTGGGCTTTATATTGTACGTTGACTCCACCCCTGGGCGGGTGCAGAACATGCACAGCCAATCCCAGCACTAGATAATGAGTCAATCATAAACGCAAGATTCAGCCACCTCCACCACTACATGAGGCTTGGGGGGCCTAGAACAAACCACAACATCGGCCTTGAGAGAACATTTCCTTTCTGGGTGATACTGGGTATAAGCTCTCGCAACCAGGAGCACTGGTGCCTTGTTCTGGAGTTAGATGTCCAAGTGGTGTGGTGTCAGAAGGAGTATGCACAGAGCATAACCTTAAAATGACCCCACGATCTCTGCGACTATTTTGAGTCTGAGACCTAACAAATGACTATACATGTACATTGACATGTTTTCTTTAATTCCTGGCAATGCATACTATTTTGGACTCAACCCCCACCTTTGTTCCTCAGGCCTGCTGATACCTAACCATATGACACTAACATAAAAACACTCATAACCAGTGAAACAAGACAGAGTCAGAATCAACCCTGAACTTATATAGTCATCAAGTTTTCAATAAGGGCACAAAGAAGATACAGTGGGGAAAAGATATTCTCATTAATAGGTGGTGGCACAGAAAGTATATTTACACATACAAAAGAAAGGCTACACAGTAGCCCTTATCCTACAGCACACACACAAACCAACACATGGGGAGGAGGTCTAATTGTAAGATGTGAAACAAAACTCTAAGAATGCATACAGAAAAAACTCCTCAGCTTTGGCCCTGACCGTGATTTCTTGGATTACACCAAAAGTTCAGGCTATGAAAATAAGAAAAAAGAAATTAAACTCATCAAACTTAAAAGCTTTTGCACAGCAACGAAAATACTGAACAAAATCTAATCTACTGATTTGAAAAAATATTTGAAACCATATTTCTGATAATGGGTTAAAAAAGAACGTATACAACTCAGTAGCAAAATACAATCCAGTGGACCAGGGACCTGACTCGCACTTATTCAAACATAATTTAAAGTAGCCAACAGGTGTATTAAAAGACATTCAACATCATTTATCATCATGAAAATACAAATCAAAACTGCTATGATATATCACCTCAATAGTTTTTAGATAAGCTATGACTTTTTTAAAAAACATGACAAGTGTTGCCAAGAATATAGAGAAAGGAGAACCTTCTTGTTGGTGAGTAAGTGATGGAAAACATAATGGAGTTTCCTCAAAAAATTAAATACAGAATTACCATATGATCCAACCATCCCTCTTCTGAGTATACACCCACAGAATGTGAAACCACAACATCATCATTTCTACGTTCATAGAAGCATCACTTACAGTGGCTGAAGCATGGAAGCAGTGTAATAGTTCGTCAGTAGATGTTCATCTACGGATGGCGTGAGTTAAGGGCATGTACTTTAATGTGGTTGATAATTTTAATCACTTTCTGCAAAATATTATTAAATTCAAGTGATTTTCTTGGTTAGATAGAATTTCTAACCAAATGGTTAGATACATTTCCAGTGTATGGGCTCCTATTCAGAAGTGATCTCTTTTTTTCATTAAATTTATTGATACAATCTAGATACACATAAAGATCGCATTCCTTGTAGGGAATTTGTACCTGTATATGATATATGTTGATTCCTCTTTTTTTCCCAATGCCCTCCCTTCAGCCCCTTTTCCTACCCCTATCTACAAAACTTTGTTTCCATTTTATTCTTTTTTTTTTTTCATTTTTTTCCTTTTCCCTTCCTTCCTTTCCCCTTTCCCCCTCCCTAGTTCCACTTTCCTTTTGGACAATTTCTTCCTATTTCACAATATCTATTGCACATTTTGGTCCTTATTTATTCTTTCAGTTTCATGAACAAAATCCTAATCGCATGGGAAATAATACAAAGAATCAACAACTCAAATCTCGTTCTATCAAAAAGCTTTGGCACAGCAAAAGAAATCACCAACAGAGTACAAAGCACAGCTCACAGAGTAGAAAAATTTTAGCCAGTTGTCCCTCAGACAAAGGACCTATACTTAGAACATATAAAGAATTGAAAAAATTAGAATCCCCAAATTTAAAGATCCAGTCAGAAAATGGGCATTGAAAATGAATGTGCACTTCTTAAAGTATAAGCAACAAATAAATATATGAAAAAATGTTCACCATCACCATCACCATCATTTGAGAGATGCAAATTAAAACAACACTGAGAGCGGGGCCTTGGGGTGCATGCCTGTAATCCCAGCACTCGGGAGGCTGAGACAGGAGGATCTTTGCAAGTTTGAGGCTCCAAAGTGAGCTCAAGGCCAGCCTGAACAGCATAGCGAGACCCCATCTCAAAAAGACAAGGGCTGGGGATCTAGCTCGGCATCCTAAGCGCCTGCCCCGGTGCTGAAAAAAAACAAAACAAAAAAAAAAAAAAACACTGAGATTCCATCTCACTCCAGAAAGAATAACTATTATCAAGAAATCTGCTAATAACAAATGCTGGAGGGGTTCTGGGGAAAAAGGAACCCTTCTCCACTGTTGGTGCGAGTGTAGACTGGTGCAACCACTGTGGAAATTCCTCAAAAAAACTAGGACTAGAGGTTTCAGTTGACCTAGCTGTTCTCCTTCTGGATATCTTCCCAGAAGAATTAAAAACATCACACCACAGTGATACATGTGCACTCATGTTTATAGCAACACAGTCTGTGATAGCTAAACCTTGGAAACAACCCAAATGCCCATCAACTGAGAAATGGGTAAAAAGATGTCTTTTTTTATACAGTGGAGGACTGCTCAGCCATAAACAAAGGTAAACTTTAGACATTCCTTGGTAAATAGATGGACTTGTGACCATTCTCAAGGGAAATAAACGGGATACACACGTGTAAATATCACATTGTCTCCCTAGAGAGAAGGGATCTCTTTGACCCAAGTAATGAAAGCAGAAAGTCGCCCAGTCATGGCAACATTCCAATCCTTCATTAGAAATATTTACTTAAGGTTCTTTCTACAAAGGTCAGCTTTGAGGAAAGTGTTTTGGGTGAAGGGAGCTCATGTGATTCTTCCAGTCAATAGGATTACAGGGACGTTCAGACGAGGTTCCAGTCTTGGTTTCTTCTGCTTAGACCAATCTTACTGCTAGAGAGACAGGGCAATGAATTAATTAAATACATTCCCGTTTATTAATGGATGAGTATTTATCAGTTCCTTCTGACAATGATTGTAATAATCGAATCCTTTAATATTTTGGGAGATGGTTTTAAAGAATAGCTCTGAAAGACACTGGAATTTAACACAGTGGCTGACCAACAGTGGAAAAATCTTGGTCGACAAGATGCATTTGTATTTTACAAGCTATACTTTCTGAGATTTGCAAGCAATTGTTGCATACTCTGGCAAGAGTATAGACTGCCTCAATACAACCAAGTGTTCTGTCTGTATGCAGATAATTCTTCACCTTCCAATCTTATGTGGAAAAAGAAATAATAAAATCTATGTGATAAAAAGACATGAAGAGTAGAATGTTACATAAATGCCCTGCAATATGTATCAAATTCAGTCTTAAAACACTGGTCTGAAGAAATAGCTCTTCAGACTTTTTTTAAAAATTCTCTTGGTGGACTTTGAGTCTCCAAGGCACCCCTACGTCTGATGGAACCGCTACTCCCTGTCAGACTTAAGACCCTGGAACCCCTCTGGTTCGGTCTCCAGAATCAAGCGCTGCCTCCTAGACACCATGGCAGCCGTGAGGTCTTGCGTGGCCCCTGAGAAGCCACCAGGTGGCTTCCAGGCCATCAAAGGCTCAGGAATTCCCAACTTTTGCCTCCTTCTAGGAAAAAGGCATCTACCCAATCCTTGACCTCAGAGTACTCCCGTCCTTCTATAATTGCTTTTCTTGCATTTCTTTCTCACAATTCACTTCATTGTGTGGGCCCAATGCGTGAAGCAAAAAGAAAAAATTACGAAGAAATCCAGAGAGAGGGCTGGAGATCTAGCTCAGCGGTCTAAGCACCTGCCTGGCAAGCTCAAGGTCATAAGTTCAATCCCTGGTGCCGCAAAAAGAAAGAAATCCAGAGAGACTGTCCACTCCCACTCTGACTCTGTCCTGCCCTATCCTTCCTTCTCCTCTTCCTCCTTCTTCTTTTCTCCTCTACCTCTTTTTTTCTCCCTCTGTCTGTCACGCTCTTTCTTGCCCTCTCACACACACTCATGTACTCTTTTGTAATGAAGACCAGTTACCAGAGCCCTATTTAACTTATTTTTAATTTTCACATATTTATTTTATTTCACATATTTATCACACCATGAATATATACTGAACAATTAAAGAAAACCAGTGAAGAAAAGAATAAGCGTCGTGGCCTCTTTGGTGTTTCTATTTCTCTAAATCAACCACGTCTCAAAACATAATCTGTCCTCAAAAACACAATCACATTGAGAGTTTTGTGCACTGGGTTCTAATCATGGAAACCGGCTTTTTAAGCTATGCTCAAAGTGAGCCATACTGCCACAGAGACATCGTGCAGAGGCAGCAAAACACAATGACTGCAGGAAGAAGGAAGCCAGATTCTCACTTGTCTGCTCCTCACCATTCTCCTGCCCTACCAAGGTCTCTTAAGCGTTCCAACCCTGTCTTCCTTTTAGGGGTAACGACACCTGCCTGAATGTGACCCTTACGAGATCAATGTGCCGCACCACCCTCTTGAGGGCCTCCTTGATCTCCCGGTTCCTCAGACTGTAGATCAGAGGGTTCAGCATGGGGATGAAGACTACGTAGACCACCAACAGCACCTTGTTCAGCTCCAGGGAGCGGCCAGAGCTGTGGTGCATGTACACCGAGAGGACCGTGCCGTAGAACAGCGTCACCGTTGCCAGGTGGGAGGCACAAGTTCTGAAGGCCTTGGAGGAACGCCTGCCCGAAGACATTTTCAGGATGGCGGCCGCAATGAAGCAATAGGATAAGAAAATAACAAGAAAAGAGCCAAACCCGATGAAAACCGCTGACAGAAAGACAATCAGTTGGCTGATGTGAGGATCGGAACAAGACAAAGTGATAATCTGCGGCATATCACAGAAGAAATGCTGAATGATATTTGGCCCACAGTAGTGGAGACGAAAGCAAGACACCGTCTGTGCTAAGCTGCTAAGGAACCCGCTCCTGAAGACCCCAGCAACCATCTTCCGACACAGGCCTGGCGCCATGACGGCTGAGTACTGCAGAGGCCTCCCGATGGCCACCAGCCTGTCGTAGGCCATGGCAGCCAAGAGGCAGCACTCGGACATGCCCATCCAGGCCAGAACGAAGTACTGCACGGCGCACGTGAAGAAGGAAACCGTCTTCTCATCTCTGAAGAAATCGGACAGCATCCTCGGACTGATGGAAGAAGAGTAGCAGATGTCTATAGAGGACAGGAAACTAAGGAAAAAGTACATAGGTGTGTGCAGGCGGCCATCCTTCCTGATGAGGATGACGAGGCCCAGGTTCCAGGTCAGAGTCACCAGGTAGATCCCTAGGAAGACCGGAAAGAGGACGAGCTGCGTCTCTCTCCGATCCGAGAGGCCCAGGAGGACAAACACAGTCACAGAGGTGTGGTTTTTGTTCCCATCCATAAGTCAGCTGCAGAGAAACAGATGAGAGAAGGAAACAGTGTTATTCATGAAAACTAACATGAAACAGGATAAACTGTTTTTCAATCATGCATCTGGCTCTATATACAACCCTACATCATTAATGTTAATTTGTGCCTTCCAATCTTTGACCTTCACTGATGCCTTTTATTTTTTAATTAATTAAGTTTATTGGACACAATTTAAATAAATATAATGATCACACACATCATAGGGAATTTGTACTTGTACTTGATGCATCTTGATTCTTCTTTTTCTCCCATTCCCTTCCCTTCCTTTCAACCCCTATTCCCCCTCCTTATTTACAAAAGCTTTGTTTCCATCTTTTTCCTTCTTTTCTCATTTTTTTCTTTTCCTTTCCTTCATTTTCCCCTCTGAAAAATTTCCTTGGTGATACATTATGATTCTGCCTTTGGGAACAAAAGCTGTTAAATAGGCATCATTGCTATGACCGCTCTTAAATGTTGTCTGCATCTCATATTTTCCTGTGTCAGGATATGACAATACATGATGCTCCGGTGATTGGACAAATTAGAAAAATACTGTCCCCTCTCTGTAAGGTGAAACAGGGTGATTCTGCTCGGGCATGGCTCTGTTACTGACTCAGGGCTTAAAGAGGCCTAAATCATGCTGGGCTTCCCATGTAAAATGCAGTTGATCAAATAAAAGCTCTTTTAAATCTCTCAAGAAAAAATATTGCGTTAGCCTGTAGCCGTGGAGCTTTGCCAATTCTGCACACTGTGTTTCTGCTTCCGTAAAGCCTGAAACAATAGGAGAACCATGTGCTGACGTGATGGCGAGGCCCCTCCCATAAAGATCAATGTGACCGACACCAGCCAAGCTCCTGAGAAGTTAGATGAGACAAGAGGAAGAGAAACTTTGTCCTCCCTTCTTCCTCTACTCATCATTTGCTTTGCTCAGATAAGACAGGTATGAATTAATTGTCCAGGATAACAATTCTTGAACACCTTTGGTTCACCGAGACTTTAAAAAATCATTTAGAAGCCGTGGACCCTCCTCCCACACTGTCACCACTCCTCACCTTTGTGTACAGTTTTGTCGGAATCTCAGTCACCTGCCAATTTAAGTTGTCCCTAGGTTAAGCAGTTGTTCAACAAAGAAACTTTGCTTGAACCAATGTACGGGTGGCAACTGTTGGGCAATGACATGGGGTTTAGAAACTGAAAAACAAGTTGAAATTCTTTTTTTTTTTCCTTCTTCTCACTTGGAAGGCCAACTGGAAAGGACAAAACATTCAGTCCTCCACTCAGATGGTAACCAACCAGAAGAATATTTCTTTTTTTTTTTAATGAGACTAAACAAAACAAAACAGAACAGAACAGAGTTAAACACAACAAAACATTTCAGAACAGAACACTGCAAGCAATATAGGTCTTCAAAATGTAACAATAGGAGATTAACAATGGTTACCGTAGTGTCTCTTGTTTTCTTTGAAATGGTTGTTCATACATTCACACACTATAAACTCAAGCAAAACAAAATAATATAAAACCAGATAAAACACAAGAGCAAAAGCATTATGGGCCTTCAAATCAGATGATAAGAAAACAATGGCTACCTTAATGTCCTTTGTTTTCTTCAAAAAAGCTGTTCATATCTTCTCACATATTGCAATCAAATAGTAGAAAGCAGACTTAAACTATTCAAATCAAAGAATAAAAGCGTTATTGGACTTCAGAACCTTTTCCCCATATTTATTGGGGATTTTGTATCTTATTGAGTCTTTCAGTTCAGAACAATATTTTTGCAAGGAGACCTGTACCCTCTCCTCCAGGTGCCAATGTGTTCATGCTCTCTAGATAGTTAACAGGAACTCCTGACCCGTACATCCTTTTACTCGGATTAACTCAAATTAGAAAATCAAGGGAGGCTTTGAGAGATAGAAAATGCCTATCAGATACAGTTAGAGAGTGTCCAAGTGCAGAAGTGTAACTCTTGGACACCTCCTTTGAGAAAGGTTATTATGTTCAAGGAATAAGTTATGTCTGCCAACGACAAATATGTGCCATAATAGTCCATCTAAACTGCTCTTCTCCTCATACCTTTTCTAGTCTCTTACCTCTAAATATGAATGAAAGGAGAGAACATGCTTAGAATCATCCCTAGAGAAGTAAGGTCAAGGTGTTCTTTTCCCAAGGTCATCTCCATCACTATCTGGAGGGGGTCCTATTTTGTCTCTGAGACTGCAATCATTCGGGAGCCCCTGTTCCAGTGTGACGAGGGCCATCCGTTATCCAGCCTCATACCTGGTCTCACACTTCTATCCCTCACATACATTCCCATTAACACCTAGGCCTCAGACTGAGGAGTCCCCAGGTCCCCCCTGGAAAAATGCAACCCCCTCCAGGATTCTCTTAGGTTTTTTATTTTTTGCCTTATCTCTATTTCAGGAATTTATTTGCTTTCTCCTTAGTTTTGCTACCCAAAAAAATGTGTTTTAAATTTTGTCTAGTGTTCCTCAAATTTTCTGGAAAGATATAACCTACCATTTTCCCAAACATGTCTACAAAGAATATTTTTATTAGTCTTGACTATTCTAATTTATCACTGG
>RJWT010025670.1:0-16071 GCA_004365215.1 Cuniculus paca | reverse complement strand
GCCCACCAGCCTCTAGGCAGCTGCCCCCCCAGCCCCCTCAAGCTCTCTGCTCCACACCGTGGATCTACCCCCTCCCGGGTCTCCACAGTCCTCTCCTGCAGGAGAACACTTAACCTGGACCACCCCTCAGGTGCTGCACAGAGCTCACACACCGACTCCAGTGGTCCAAGGCCCTCTCTGGACGTCAACCTGTTCATCACCCTTTCCTAGCTTCACACAGAGTGCAGAATAAACAACTCTCGGAGCTGCTGGCCTATGAAGGGCAGGGATGCTGAGGCGGACAGCAATGGAGCCAGGGCGGCCTGACCCTGGGCGCCCACCCTTGCGCACCCGCCACTGCGCCTTCCTCAAGAGTTGTGGGTCAGGTCCCCGGATAAAACCAGGCAACAGTGGACAGACGTCGTGAAATTACCTTCATTTCGCTTAATAGACAATCTAACTACAGTTAGGCAATAAACTTAGTTCAGATTTCCTGGAAACTAGGACAAAAAAGTTAAGGACAAAACCCTGAACTCACAAATCTGTAACTTCCTATTTTCCAGATTGCACCAGAGGAGTCCACAGGTCCAGGTGTCTGCCCTCTGCTCAGACTGCAAGTTTCACTTACCTCACTAACCAGCCCACAGCCTGGGCGGGGCTGAACCCCAAGGGCTCCCTGGAGCTCCTGCTCTGGGGCAGGCCTGAAGGTGGGAAGGGAAGGAGGAGAGAGTCCTACAGAATAGTCTCGGTATTGCAAGGACCAGAAAGACTTGACCGAAAGCCTGGGGAGTGCTGGGGGGTGCTGGACGGCGCTAGCTGGGAAAAGAGAGAGTGTACAACGGGAGCCGCTCTGAGGAAAGGCCTGCTAAGGCACCCTGCAGAGGTCTGCAGGGAGAGAGTTGCATGTAGAGGAAACATCTAGGGCAGTGACGGTAATAGAGCAGTGATGGTGAACCTCTTAGAGCTTCTAGTGGTAACCAACGACCCACTGTGGTACACAGGCCACAGGGTCACCCCCGCTGGGTAGAGCAAAGCCCTGAAGGTGGTGCAAACAGAGGCCCTTGCTGACCGGCAGGGAGAGTGAGGACAGTGGGTGGGACCACTGAGATCCCTCAGGGTTGCGTGCACACGGGCCATCGGTGAGAGCGACTGAGTACCACAGCAAGGGCCACTGAGGCTGGCTTTTTAAGAACATGGTAGGCCACAGGGCAGCTCCAAGACCCAGTTCTGCTTCAGAAGATCCTGATGGGAATGGGCCAGACTGGACGCAGGGCCGAAATGAGATCAGAGTGAGGTGAGCTCCCAGACTGCGGCAACAAGCCCACCGATGGCGTGCCAACCCCAAAGGACGGCACTCAACCATTCAGCTTTTTCAAGAATTAAAATTTTATCCACTTCAGCCACAAAGGTGGCTGCATGTAAGGATTGTGACTACACATAATCGGTACTGGCTTCCTGTAAGTAATGTGGGTGAGCAACCAAGTTTCCATGGAAGAAGACATCAGAGCAGAAAAACCTTCAAGTCATTGCAGAATGGTAGTTTATCAGAATGGGTACCTAAAATCACCACATTAGCATCAGGAGGTCATGGATTATAGTACAACACTGGACACTATGGCTAGTTCCAAATTGGCTGTGGGACTCAACGAAATCACTGTAATTCTTAGGCTCACCCAGGCACACACCATGCCTACATCGATACAGATAGTTACAAGGATCAATGAAGGACAGATATGGAAGAATCCTAGTAATACACAGCATTAGGCAAATGAAAGTTTCTGTATAAAAGTACGACAGACCTACAGGACTTAAGGGGTCATTTAGCGTAATCCATCCACATCTCAACTCCAGAGGGGCAACTGTTGTTAGGTGAACAGGCCATGGCACTACTGAAACTGGAAGCCGGGTCTCACTTTCATCTAACAGAGAAAAGTTAATCTGAATAGTATCCAAATTTTCCACGATGTAAATTTACTAGTAAGTTTAAAACAGTATTTCTTAACAAAGAAAATACCAAGAGGGAAAAGTAACTTGGAATTTATCATTGCATTTTATTATGTTATGTAAACAAAAATGAACATGGTATTTTAACCTCAATTCTATGATATATACACATTAAATTAATGCTTGCTCTTGGAGAGGCAGGTAATTTTCATAACTCTAAGGTCTAGGGCCTACACTTCAGAAGACAAACAAGTCACTTTACCTAGTTTTCACACTGGATTATACTGAAGACCTTCAAAGACAGTTTGATCTCCAATACAATTCATATTAATTTTTTTCCTAAGTAGGATGTCTACATTTCCTTTTTGTTTGACACAGGATTCCCTATGCAGTTCAGGCTGGCTTTGAACACACTATGCAGCCCAGGCTGGCCTCAAACTTGCAGCAATCCTCCTGCCTCGGCCTCCAGAATGCTGGGTTTACAGGCTTATGCTACCACACCTGGTTGAATGTCTGCACTTCTAAAACTTATCATCTAAAATTCCTAAGCTGCTTACTCCAAAAGCCTTTTGCTGCTTAGGTAAACAACATTTCCACATTTTATATAAATGTTAAATGTAAAGTATCGTATGAGGTTTAAAGCAACCCGATAGCAGTATTAATCCCAATCTGTCACTAGGACCACTAATGTGAACGTCCGGGAGTTACGTATGCTGGCTACTTGTTAGCTCTAGCCTTTACATTCTGTTCAGTTTCAACTTAGTTTAGCCACAAGGAAGGAAAAATTCTCTCCAAGTGAAACAATTACCTGCTCATGCTGAACTTACAGAATGTTCACCTAAGCCTACGCTTTGGACTTTTTATTCACCCATCTCTCATGTGCCCCTCAACGTTTATTAAGAGACTCTTCTATGTTAAACACGTCCTGGACACTCCAGGTAGAGTGATCAGCCTAACGGATGATGTTCCTGCTCTCCTGAGGCTTACTGTCCTAGGGGAGTGAGATAATAAACAAGCAGAAAAACTTCGATGTTGAGAACAGTACCAATGCGTGACAATAAATTAAAACAACAGGCTGTCACAGAAAGGTGGGGTGGCCCCTGTGGGCTGGCCTGCCAGGAAACCTGTGATGACCAAGACCTGCATCCAGGAGCCACCAGGGACACAGGCTGAGCTCTGCGCAGAGGCGACAGCTCCTGGAAAGGCTCCGGGAACAGCAGAATCCAGGAGCAACAGGCCAGATGCAGAAGTCAGCAGAAAGAGTTCGGGAGAGGAGCGGGCAGGGCTGGTTCATGCAAGGGCTGCAGGGGTGCAGATTCTATCCCAAGTGCAACAGTGAGTTACCGAGGAGCTGAGAGCACAGAAAGCATGGGGTCTGCCTCAAGAAACGAGAGGCAGGGGAGAACCGGCTGCACTGGCCCAACAGCCTGCACTGGGCAGCAGCTGTGAGGAAGAGCATGGCTTCAGCATCAGAGACTGGAATAAATAAGCCTTATGTGTAGTGTTACAGCCAGAGTTTGCAAGAGGAGATTTAATACAAGGCACATAATTTGTAGGATTATTTTATAATATTCACCCAAAAAACAAAATACAGAAGAGTTCAGGAAATCTGTCCACACACTAGAGACCCAAAGAATCCAGCTGAGGCCTGGATGCCACAGCAGTGTCCTGCACAAGTCCGGCTGAAGACCTAAAGCCCATAGTAACGTCCTTCATGAGTCCAGCTGGAGGCCTAGAGCCCATGACAACGTCTCATGCGAGTCTGTATCAAGGACCTGCACTGGGAAGGCCCAGAGGTCAGTGGTGGAAGCTAGAAAGTCTACGCCAGAGGGATGAGGGATCTGTGCCAGAGCCAGGAAGTCACGCTCAAGGTGAGGACCAGAGCTCCCCCGAAGGAACAGCAGCCATCCATAGCTACAGCAAGATCCCAAGCTCCTCCAACAGTGAGGACAGCCAGCGTGACGAGCCTCTCCAGGAGAATCAGCAGCACCAACTTCCCCTCCAGGTCTCTTTCTATGCTGTTGGTAACAATCCTCAGGGGACCTTCACACCCAGCACCACGCTCTCAGTTCAGCTGCGTGTTACAAGTTGACCCTTAGCTAATTCACCACACCGAGACTACAGAGGCTTGGGCAACATGAGGAACCAAAAAGAATTCACAGTGTGGGGCTTCACTGTCTAGACAGAGGGCAGCGCACACCATGGGGAGGTGAGGTGTGGAACCAACAGGGTCTGCTGGCTTCTAGGAGTGGCATGGCTTGGTCAGGCTGGGTTTGTTCACTTACTGGTGGTCAGAAGAACACTTCAGGGGTTCTATTTGGGCCATATCAAATCTCAAGTAACCGCTCCACATCAAACAGCCAGCAGGCAACTAACTGTACAGTCTGGAATTTCATTATCATCAACCAATGGCTGACAAGGGTTTGGGGCAAAATTCTGAACACCTTTTCACCGGCTCGTAAGAACTTACAGGTTAACTCATAAATATGACCAATGCAACTACAATGTTGAGGAAGAAGATATTTTGATTCATACTGGGATAGGACAGTTATTCTTGAAATCAACAGGAACTAACAAGAGATAAAAGGTCTCAAGCTGGCCTTCCTCTTGAAGTAAGCCATTATTTAAAAGTCACACGTCGGCAAAAAAAAAAAAGCCCAGAAGAATGTAACACAGATATTTATATTTTCAAGTTTGCTTTAAAAAACTAAGCATTTCCCTAATCTTTGAAAGAAACTAAGAAATACCTAGTGTCTCCTCCAAATATAAAAACCTAGTAAAAGCTGAGGTGAAATATGAACTTGACGGGATCGTTTCCATTTGAATTACTCTGCCTTTGTAAATAAATGCTGTCACTTAATGTTTTTGATTTTATCAGTCGGTTTAATAAACATCTGAGTCAGAAATTTTTCCTTTTACATTTCAGAGAATTCACTTAAAGATTACAATCAAGGAAAAATTAAATAGTACCCAACCACCAATATGGAAACATATCAAGCAAGTTAGAAATAAAACTTTTTCTTTCACGTATCCTCTTCACATGCAGGTCATGGTCTGACATTAAGTACATTCACATAAACTAGGGATATGTGCATGTCTTCACAGGTGACCAAACTAAACTTATTCAGGTATTTATCAATTATGGAAAACAGGAGGGATGAAAAAGTCACAGAGGTGGGAAATAATGTCTAGGGAATACAAAAAACAAATTAAGGAAAGTGATCACCCAGCTACAAAGTGAACGGATTGACTTAGGTGGTCGAGGAGCAGAAAAGTGATAAATCAACAACTGCCAAGAATGCCATGTTTCACACACTCCAGTTCACGATGGTTCAGATCTATGCAGTATCTTGAGGTGAACGGGAAGGGGCCAAACGCTTTCACTCAGAAAGAGGGGAGTGTCATTGCAGTGACACCGGCACGTCTCCCATCCAGAGGCTGAGTCGCTCATCTCCACGCACACGCAGGCCACGTATGTGCAAGTGTGCGGCACCCTTCCTATTTTCACTGCCTCTCCCCCCGTGGTGAGAGTCACCAGGTCCCTCAGGACATCTCTGAGATGCTCGGCCTCACAGTTCCTCGAGGACTGCTCAGGGCTGTGTGCGCAGCAAGGGGCTCCTGGAAGCTCCTGCCTCCCAGGCAGCACCAAGAGCACATGCAGCTGGCAGGGTCAGCACACTGTGTCCCTGGGCTGCGCGGGGCCAGGCCCTTTCCCCGCTGTATGATTTGGAAGAGGTGGTGTGAGAGAACGATTATTATCCTGGCAGGGGCGCAACAGGACGCTAGAGACAAGGCCGAGGAAGTCAGACTTCGCAGCTTTTACTTTACTTCTTGGTAAAGAAACTTTAGTCTGCATTTGGTCACTGTCCTTACATTGAAATTCAGAGGATTTCACCATGAAACAGCCTGAAATCAAACATGTCACACTTAGCACATGAGAATTTAGTGCTAACACCTCTTCTGGCACAGATCCCCGTTTTCACTGCATGCATGCGTGGGGAGGGGCTGGAGAAAGAACTCACGGCTCAAGAATCTGGCAACTGCTTGACTTTCACTGTGAGGAAGCACGGTGGAGAAGCTAAAGTCTGAGTCACTCAGCATCAGGCTTCAGCTGAACTCTACACGGTTACATACCACCACTAATTTTTAAGAGCAAAGAAGGGCTTTTCAAAAAACGTCACGGCTTTAGGGTTTCCTTTCCGTCTTTCATGCTACACAATGCCTTCTCTGCCCCTTCCACCTGTGCAGAGCTCTCTCTCACATACAAAACTCATTTTCACTCTTCCTCAAAAAACACAAGATCTCCACACCTTTCAACAGATGCCGACTACTGAGCTATCTCTCCAAGATATGTCCTTGGTATTAAGAAACCTGTTTTTCCACAATATTGCTTTGTATTTACATTATAGTGTAAATTACAAGAAATTCCACCATATAATTAAAGCATCACTAGGATCCCAATGAATTTACTCATCATCAAATGACTACATTAAAGAAGAACATTCCTCAAACATGTATGCTCCACCCCATGCAGACAACACAGCTGAATGAGTAAAGTTTTCACTCAAGCTTGGACACTTGGACATGCAGTGAAGATAACTTTTACATTTTGGAAAATGAGTAAGAACATATATTTGAAAATTAATAAACATGTTTAAAACTTCTAAAGTTTCCCTAAATTAAGTGCTCTAAATTAGCAAAAACTAAATTGCATTTATTATGAACCTCCAGCATCCGCCTATGAGAACAAGTGTCACAAACAACTAACACTAATTTGCTGAAGCAGTAAGAGCTGCTTTCTCCAGTGTCTGAAAGGGATGAGAAAAAAGGACAGCATTTTAACTTCAAATAAAACCATGTTTAGAACAAAAAGAAAGGAAATAAATCAGGCCTCTCTTACATGCTCAGTAAAACTAACCTTCACTAAGCAAAGGGTTTTTTATTTTTTTGATCAATAAAGGAGCATGTACAGTTAAGAAGTATAGAACTCCTACATCCGGGCCTTTACATTTTTCTTCTTTAAAGAAAACAACAGTTATGAGCCCTGTAGTGACTATTTTAAATTCCTCAAACCACATCACAATAGCACATTACAGCATAATATATGATGGCATATATAAATATGACCCAAAATCCCAGGCTTCGGTAACCTGTATTGAGACCAAATAAAGACATTTCTACTTTGATCATTTCTCTACACAAAGGTTAACTACAAAGCCAAGCCTTAAATTAAGAAGAAACAGAATACATACCATGATACAGTCTTTTTCGTTAGAAAAGGCAAGAAGAACAAAATTTAAATTAAGACTCGGTATATAAAAGCTGAAAGCATAGAATTTGTATCCACATAATGAACTGATGTCTCCTCTAAAGACGTCAGATTGCTGCTCAGCTAAACTATCTAAAAATACCTCCTTGCAAACACACACACGAAATGACTACAAAGACAGGTCTTACTAAGCAGCTCTACTTGCACAAAAATCACTTTAATAAGTGGGGGGAAATGCTGAAGTAGTTAGGGAAAAAATTAGCAGGATTTCTTCATATCAACTGTGATCTTTCATGAGCTATTTTGCAAACCAGTTCCAATTCTGTAAAAGGTAATTAAGGATCTTAAAGTAAATCCTAATTGATCTAAGATGTCCAACAGAGAATTGTGTCCTAGGAACTTAAAGTCAGATCAAGGAAAATAAATCTCTGAATCACCATCAATGTTAAAAATCAAGAAAAGGGAAAACTTCTAGCTGGAAAACCAGGAGTTAAATTCATGAATGGCACAGCGGTTCAGACCCTGAGCCGCACGTGCAGCACCCAGAAGCAGTTTCTGACGTGTGCACCATTACCAGCCCCTCCCAGGTGAGAAGGACACTTCAGAACATTCCAGCAACCTGCGTAGTGTCACACAACTAAGAGAAGAGACAGCTCAGCCTGCATGGGACTCGCTCACAGCATTATAATTGAACGGGAATGACCGGCACTTGAGAGGGTGTTACAGTTTGCAAAAAGGAACTCTACGTCTTTTTATTTAAACCTCAAGTTGGTATCTATCGTGTAGGAACAACCTCATTTTACTCCCACCATTGGTGAGTAAATAAAACCATATGTATACATACACTTCATAAAATATGACTGTATTTAACAATTTCAAAATAATGTTGGGAGGTAGGTCGGTTTCATAATCATGATCTCCATTTTGAATTGACAAGAAAGAAATCTTAAAAAGATGAATCACTTAACTGTTGCACAGAACAACGATTTCAAGCAAGATGTTAGTGATCTTCAGGAATGGGTCCTTCCTATTACTATATGGAAAGTCTGCAGCCAGAAACATTCTCATTATTTTGCTGTGAATGTGTCCATGGCACACCTGCAGATGACTTGCTACCCACAGCATTAAGGCACCAGGCCAAGGGGACACTTCAGATCCGCTCACTACTGTATTATAAACCAACTGAAGGCAACATCCTTTTCCACAGCAGTTTGGATGACACTGAAAGAGCAACAGAGAAAAGAAGGATGTGCTCCAAGCCAGCAGATGACGCATGCTCCCTGAAGGAGGGCTCAGACCCTGCCTGCAGCCAGCGTCACCCACCTCCCCTACTCACTCTCTTCAGAGTGGAGGCCCAGCCAGAGCGCTCTCCCAAGGGAGGACTGTTCTCAACGCAAAGAAGCCTGCCATTACAGGCTTTCCATCAGTCTGCTGAGGCCAGGTGAGAACACACTTTAACAGTTCTCTAAAACTTACAGTTACATTCCTAAGTCCAGAGCACATGCGCTACACAGACAGATGACGGGTTTTAAAGAAATAATACAACTGTAACAAAGATACGCCAATTGTTACTTATGTATATTTTAAATGGCTTGGATAATGTGGTTAAGTCTGTTTGGCTACTTCATCTGGTTACACACTAAAATTAGCTCCTGATAAATTATTTATCTAACTTATCTACTTATCTAAACAAATTAAGCAAGTAATTGTATCACTCAAACAGTAAGTCAAAGCAGAACTCTTTTGTAAATTCAGGTCTAAAAGTAGGATATGTCAAAGATCTCCGGAAAACCACACAGATGTGATTCCTCAGCCTAGCAGCTGACCACCTCCTAAAAGGTTAAATGAGGAAGAAAAAAACTTGCATATGAAGAATTCAAAGAATTCCTCAGAATAAAATTTGCACTCTTACAATTCTGACCCATCCTGAAGAGGAAGAAAATATACTGCTTTTATTTTCATCAAAATCAAGGTAAAGTTATTTCACATCTTATGGTGGGGATGGCAGTAGTTACTGCATCACATGTAAAAAATTCCTTCAAAACCAACACCAAAGAAAATCAACTGAATATAGGGGAAAGAATAACTTGTCCTCAAACCGTCTTCTCAAAGCAATTATAATCCAGAGGACACCTCGAACACACAAGGAACTGTCTTCTCTTGCAATTTTGTACTAAGAACAAAGTTTACAGGTGCTTCCTGGAGCTTCCCAAAACAGGTATGCATACACATGTCCGTGTGCACATACATATACAAGAAAAGAGCGCCTAAGGGTTTGTCATGTATTAGCTGTGTGACTTTGGAAAACTCACTCCTTTCTGCCTTGATTTCTTCATGCATAATGAGCAGACAGCACACTTGCACTGCTGTGAAGATTAAATAAAATGACAAATAATAAAGAGTTAGAACCTTGCCTAGAACATGTCAACCGTACCTCAACAGATCTCTGGTCTACTACTATTCTATAACCAACTGTGAGACACGAGCCAAGTCTTATTCATAACCAAGCAAGCACCCAAGTAAATCCTGACCCTGAGTCTTCACTGGCCAGTGAGTCTGCACGAAGCGAGCTCGGTATTTCATTCCATGACCAACTGCACTTTGCTGCTGTCATACCATACAAATGCCACTACACTAAATTTGGAATTTATTCATGTCTTATGCCTTATTCACTAATTCTGAGATCTTATTTAACACCTCTGAAATCAGAATCTACCATGTAAGCACTGAAAAAAGGCACTGCTGGGTCATTTAAAGCAAGGATAATCAATAAATGGCGTCTTAGACTTGAAGATTGCTATCTTCATTAGAACACATTCGGTCAAAACTTTAAGGACAGTTAAGGTCAAGAAATTCCTGAAATCTCCACCTGGCCATACAATATAATTAGAAACGAGAAATGCTTTAGTGGCTATGTCCTAATCAATAGAGATGATCTGACTCTACCGATCACCCTAAAATCCCCTGTTCATGACCAGTGTAAGAGCACACTGTGCCCTGATCACACACCACACAGCCTTGATCCACACATATGACCGTCACTGACCTTCTAATGATCATGGGTATCCAAAGGGCGACACCATCACTCCTTGAAAGACACTCAAAGGACTCTGTGACAGGAGCCCTGTCGTGGACTGGGCCTTCCTGGAGCCGCCTGCTCCCACACTCTGACCCACATCCTGCTCAGGGCACTGGCCTGGCCCCTGTGTCTGGCACAAGTCCACACCCTGTCCCATCTTTTATCTTCCTCACATCTTGCTTGCTTCCTAATCTTATCTGAGAGCATCTCAAGGTTGATTTCCTCCTCTGCACACTGCTTACGCTGGCTGTGATATCCCTGGTGTACACTGCCACACACTTTCTGTCCCTACCCCTCTCACCCAGCATTTAAGTATACACTACTCCAACTACAAGCACAATCTTCAAACCATATTTAACTTCTTTTGTAGAACTCTGAAGAAAACCCCTAAGAACATGTTCAATGTTCAACAAAAGGCGTTGTTTCAGTATTCTCTTCTCACCAAGAACATGTAATTTCAAAACAACAAAAAGAAACTTCCTGTTAAAAGAATAGTAATATAAATATTTTGTATTTTTTCACCTTCACATACAGTTCATGTTTTACAATGATTTCAAACCACTGTTGCAGAATCAAAGGGTGTTCTTACCTAAAAACATCTCTCCCTCCCTCTCTCTCGAAAGTACTGGAGATCAAACCCGGGGTGGCTCTACCACTGACCCACACTCCCCACCCCACCCCACCCCTTTTGAGACAGTGTCCCAGAATTGTCTGAGGGGTACTCAAACTTGTGACCCTCCTGCCTCAGCCTCCGTAAATATTGGGATTACACCACCACACCCACCTAAAAACATGTGTCCCCAAGCTGTGTTTAATATTGAAATAGATTTCTTTCTTTTCTGATTAGGCACTCATTTAGTAATACCCCAAAGGTTTAATTTCTGAACTCTTACTCAGCTAGCAAGGAAGAGATTTTTAATTAAGAAATATAATCTACTCCACACTCTCCTCTTCTCTTAAAAGAAAAGAGGTTAAATAGCCTTACTCTTGAGAAAAGGCTAAAGACCATTTAAAGCTACTGGTATTTCTTTTCCTACAGCAAAATGAGTTTTTCATTTGCTATCCCTACTGTCAATTTTGGTGAAACTGCTGTCCAACAAGACACGCTGTAACCTTACTGACAGGAGCTGCTGCTCCCCCTTTCTCCAGGTGGAAGCAGAAACAGCACAGCCAGAGGTAAAGAGGCTGGGCCTGCGCCAGCGGTCACACTGGCTCCTGACCCAAGAGGGGAGGCAGAGGGAAGGTGCGTGGCCGCCAGCCAGGACAGGTGTCTTTTTACTTCTCCTTCTTTTGGCCTTTCTCATTTATCTCCCCTATCTTAAAATTTTGCCCAAACTTTGAGAAAAACACAAGGTATAAGTAAGTTTAAAATCATGCTATATTCTTTCCCATATGTAGGGCACTCGAATGCTGAATGGAGTTTTTCACTAACTGAATTTCTGGCTGGGGTAGGCACTTCTGATCTCCAGTTTTCAAGGCTGATGATTTTCTAGCTAGGTCTTATTTTTAGAGAAACATGGTCTGTATTTTTAAAAATTATAGCCATGTAGTTTCACTACACAAGGTGTATCTTCTGCAAATAAGTTTCAAATTCTATTCAGGTAAATAAATGTCAGACCTAAAGTAGCATTGTTTTGACATTTGACATTTTACTGTTTTCACAAATGATAATACTTTCAGTAAAAATAGGAAGCATTATATACTCACATTTAAATTGTCACTTAAGAGAAAGAAAAGTATACTTTTGAGGGGAAAAAGTGTAAAAGTAATAGCTGTGAAGAAAAAGTTCACTTCATCCTTCACACCCTTAACCCCGGAAGCTGGGTGTAAGTTCCCCCCACATCAGGATCCTCCTGCCTCTGGGATGACAAGCACATGCCCATTCCAGGCAGCTAAAACACCTTAATAATGAAGAAAAAGAAACAGGGGCTGGGCCGGGCGTGGTGGCTCACGCCTGTAATCCCAGCACTCGGGAGGCTGAGACAGGCGGATCATTGTGAGTTCAAGACCAGCCTGGGCTACAAAGTGAGCTCAAGGCCAGCCTGAATGGCATAGTGAGACCCTGTCTCAAAAACACCAGGGCCGGGGATCTAGCTCAGGGGCCTAAGCGCCTGCCTGGCAAGCGCAAGGTCATGAGTTCAATCCCCGGTGCCACAAAAAAAAAAAAAAAAAAAAAAAAAAAAAAAAAAAAAAAAAAAAAAAAAAAAAAAAAAAAGAAACAGGTTAGAGAGCAAAGGTCTCAGAACAAGGAAATTAACAGAGACCCTGAGGGCATAATTACAAATTTGCATTTGTAAATATTTTTGTGTATTTTTTATATATACACACAGTTATATGTGTATCAATGTGTATGTAACCACTCATTTTTAAGTCTAAGAAGCTCATAAGCAAAGTCATAATCCAAAAAAAAAACAAAACCCCATCAATAATGTTAGATTGGGTAAGAAAAGCTTTCAAAAAGTTTACAAAGCTAGCTACAGACCTAACAGTAACAAGTTTTGCTGCTGCTCCTGCGTTGTGCTACTGGGGATTTGACCGCGCGTGAGCCAAGCGTGCTTGCCGCCTCTGAGCAGCAGCCTCCTCCCTGGAAAAACGCCCAGACCACCTGAGCTGAACAGTTAAGACTGTGGTCAGAGCTACACTCGACGGGAGGAGCCAAAGAATGCCAGGGTGTACTCAAGGGCGAAGCATACCTACAGACCAAACTTAGAGCATTTATTTTGACACAAATTTAATACCAGTACTTCAAGCATGTAAAATATGATACTCGCAAAGAAACTAGGGTCACTGATCTTGCGGCAGTTAAATGGGTACAGCAGAAAAAAACGAGCTTCTACTGGCAACTTTCGATCATTCTTTTTTTCACTCATCTTAACTGATTTTACTTTTAGGTGGTCAATTTTTAAACGAACCACTTTAAAGCAGTATTTTAAAAATACAGCTCGGAGGCATGCATGCTTCTTTAGGCTAAAAGCAACACTCTCACTGCAGTGTGTCCTCTGATCAAGTGGAACTTCTCTGTGTTACACATATAAGCAGTTTCTGTAATGTCTTGGCAAGTTTCTAAATATACTTCCCTCCTAATGGGACTAAAAGATCTATTATTTGTTGCCAACATTTCTTGGCCCAGAGCCAAGGCAAGATGACCTTGTCCTTGAATAAAACAATGGACATGGCCTCCACTCTGCCTCTCCACAAGCAAGCACAGTGGAAACCCTCCCAAGAGGTAAGTTCATTTCATTCAGGAAATACCTGTCAAAATAGACAAATAAGGATCAGATAAAAGGGGAGTGTTTACCCAAAAAGGACATAACCTAACACCTATCATTAGTACTGGTACTGATTCTGCACAATGCTAAGGAAAAAGCATCAATCAAATTATATTAAAGACACACTTTACTCAGTCCTTACAAATGAGGTCAAACTGTCATGGTAGGTTAAAAGTACTTTTTTCTTAAGTTGAGAACTGAGTTTTCTTACATCTGTTTCAATTAACAGACAAGGGACCAGACATGGCCAAAGTGGCAGCACTCCTTTGCAGGGTCCCCTCATGTCCTCAGCTTGACAGGGGCCAGGAGCCGGCTCCCTTTCCCTGACACAGGCCTCCCTGCCGACCTCTGGGCCCTGCCTTCTTCTGCACCTTCCTGCCCTGCTGCAGCTCTCTCCTACTACTCTTCAGCTGTGAAAAGACCTCTCTACTCCGGACTCTTCACACTGAAGCCCAGTTTCAAACTCTGACCACAGCCTCGACATATGGTATGCAGAAGACAGGACTCAGCAGATAGGTTCTCTCACCTACCTGTAAAGACCAAACTCATGTCCAAGCGCCAGACAGAAGAATAAAAACTAAACATGACAATATTAGGTAACGAATCACTCCCAAGAGAGGGCCAAGGTACACAGGAGACAACAAACAAGTCAAAATCAAGCCATGAGCACTTTGAGGGGAGAAATGGGAAAAGGAGCCTGAAGGGTTTGCAATCAGACCAGCTTATCCTGAGGAACTTACGAAAAGATGAGACTGATGGCTCGGCTGCACATGGTCATTACGCACAGACCTATGCAAGGTGGTCACCGGTTAGAGCTGTCTCTTCGACATACACAGAGCTCGAGGGCAGAAACAGAGGTGACAAGCAGCGAGGCCACTCAGGGAATGGGTTGAGGAGGCCGAGACATGGAGCTGACGTTTAAAGAGCTGAACAGCAAACCAGGTACGGTGACACAGCCGTAATCCCAGGCACTTGGGAGGCGGCAGCAGGATGACCTCCCAGCCCAGGAGTTCAAGGCCAGTGAGACCCCCACCTCCATAAGAAAGAGCTACAGCGGGTCCTCTGCTCCCACGGGTTCCACATTTTCAGATTAAACCAGGGGTGGCAGACAGCATTAGAAAGTGAAGCAAAAAGGAGAACACACCTGACAGACGCCAAACACAGCAAAGCTGGAGAGGGAGGGAGGAAGTGGGCTAAAGGGCATCCCTTCCTGATCATCCCAATTGCAGCTCAAGACAGTTCATTTCAGGATGAGTTATCATGATCATGGCCAGAAGCAAGCGCTGGAAAGTTTTAGTAAGTAATGCTGATCACAGTATTATTGCTCTTTTATGTTAGCATGATTGAGATGTCACACGGGCCAGAGAGCAATGGAGGAAAGCAAGCAAGTTTTTCAAGTTGTGTACTCCGCTAGTTAATGCCCACTACCAGGCATCTACCCTAAATGAGACTAACTCTGCCCACGGAGAGTGATCAGACAAACCTGGATTAACTGATGGCTCTGCCACTCGTCAGTAGTATGTCTCTGGAAAAGTAAGTTCTTAATCTCCATTTTCCTCCTCTCTAAAAAGATCATAATGTATCTTGAGAGGTTTGTGTAAGGAATTAAATCAGGGAAAGTATAATATAGAGCCTGCTATACAATACACACTCACTAAATCATAACTACTAAAATCTACCCCCATTTAGTAAACCATTTGCATGCGTATAACACTTTTACCACCTAACCATGACAGAGTTGGACTTAGTGGTACAGTGCTTCACATAACCAGCAATTTCTATAAAAACACAAAAGTAGAGAACAAATTGTTTGACAGCATCAAATTCATTTACTTTCAAGTGACCTATTTTAAAAATTTACGAAGTTTCAAAGACATCCTATATAGCAGAATTTTCAAAGTCATCAGAAGTAGGCAAAAAAAAGGGAGGGGAAAGATCTATAGTAAAAAAGAAAAAAGATAAATTGAGTAAAGAGACTTCTAATGCTATCCCAACGTTTTCAACACAGATCTATAGAACCTTTATATGACATCAGGTTAGTCTGTACAACTAATGCTCTACAGCAGTCTTCAAATATTCAACTTTGTAAAACAGTTCTGAAATGTTAATAATGCCCTTTTATTTTCCAAATCTCACAAGATCTTTACATTTTCATATTTATAAAATCACAGGACTTCTGTGGGGCTAACTGAAGAGCACTGTGGGACTAGGAACGCACAGCCCAGTGCTGGGTTTCTCTCTGGTGATTCACACAATTACTGCTATCAACTGACCACACAGAATGGGGACAGGAGGAGGCACCATACAGTATGCACGGTTTGCTAGCTTAACAGTTAAACTGGGGCCAAATGTGACTCCATTGATCAGTAACTCAATTACATGAGAAAGGCAACTCTAGCTATTGTACACCTATGTGTGCCCACAGCTGAGATGTGCACTGAGTGAGACAAAAAAATAAAAGCCCGTAAGACCTGGAAGAGCCCGTAAGACCTAGATGAGGCCGACAAAATGTAATGAATGAGTTTACTGTG
>RJWT010025669.1:0-16082 GCA_004365215.1 Cuniculus paca | reverse complement strand
TGGGACTCAGGAAACCCTTCCCTGCGAGAAGGCCATGCAAGTGCCTCGGCATGAGCCACCCGTCCCTAAGCAGGCAGGGGCTCCTGCAGCTCCTGCTGCCTGGTCAGACTGCAGGAGCAGACAGAAGGGGACAGAGTGTGACTGAGAGCCCTACAGTTATCAAGGTTCAAGTAACAGTTATCAAGGGTCGCTGCCCAGGGGCACCTGTGAGGAGGGCAGACTTGGAACAAGTGATTTCAGGCAAGCGTCCTGAGGGGCAGCTCAGCCCCAGCTCATAGCAGGGATGCATGCTGCCCAGACCCTTGGGATTAGCGAGGATTCCCGGGGTGAACTGAGACAGGAGGATGAGCAACAGTTTGTCCCATAAAGTGACAAGGGTAACACTCCTGGGAAACAGAACAGCACTTGCGAAGCCTCAGAGGCAAGGGACATGGTTAGTTAAGGAACTGCATAAAGGAGCATGTCTGCAACATTAAGTATCATTAAATACAAGCTGGAAACAGAACAGGCAAAGCCACTGGCCTGACAGACCACGTTAAGGGGTCTGAATGTTGTCCTAAGAACAGGAAACCATTAGAAAGGGGTTGACGGAAGGGATAGATGTGAGCAGATTTGCAATTTTGACAGATCATGGTGGCCGCGGAGGAGGAGGGCAGGAGAGGCTGTGAGGAGTCCAGGAAGGAAGCTATGCAGACAGAAATAGTGCTGATACTCCATGGCACTGGGGAGAGAAATGGGAGGTAGAATCATTAGGGAGTGGATATGAGGGAAGAAAGAGAAGGAGGGAGGGTAGGGAGAGACAGAAAGAAGAGAAGAGAAGAAAGGAGAGGAGAGGAGAGGGAGACAGAGAGAGAGGGAGAGACAGACAGGCTTCCTGCTTGAACCACCGGGCATTTCGCTGTGAGAGGAACACGTGGTTTGCTGAGGACATGGTGAGTTTGAGTCACCCATGGGACGTGAAGTAGGGGTAGAGTTATTCAGGATGTAGTCAGAAGGGATGCAGACTGGAAATGAAGGTTCAAGGCAGTGGGATGGGAATGGGGAAAGTCATGGAGGGGGCATGTGGAGGGCCTGGGAGTCTCACATGGAAGTGACTGACAGAAAAAGAGGAGGCCAAGAAGGAATTAATGGCCACCACTAACAGAGTCTGACCATCTGAATGGGTTTCCACCGCCTGTTTCTGGAGTTTCCTGGGCTGCTCCTGGAAACGTATCCAGGGCAGCAAAGGGACTAGGCAGCTGGTTCATTCTCCTTCCCCAGCATGGCCTGGCACAGCTGGCCCTGTCTTTACCCAGAGACAAACTCCTCTTTCCCTAGAACCTTTCCTAGGCCTTCCCACTCCTAGATATCTCCCCCGTGGGAACTCACAAGGAAATGGCCTTGGCCAAGTAAAGTAGATGAAAGAGCACAACTATGCAATACTTTGGAGGCTGGAGTCTGAGAACTTCCAAGAGGGATGGTACCTTGTAAAAGGTTCCAAGGGAGGGCCAAGGGGCAACCCCAATGGACCCAAGAACAGAGGTCCAGCCAGCATTGCAGCACATGTCTGTGATCCCAGCGACTTGGGAGGCTGAGGCCAAGGGATGAAAATTTCGAGGCCAGCCTGGGCCACTTGGTGAGAGCTTGTCTCAAAATGAACTATGGAAAGGGCTGAGGATATAACTCAGTGTGAGGGCCCTTGGGTTCAGTCACCATTTCCAGATTTAAAAAGAAGAAAGAAAAGTATCCTCCCACAGAACAAGGATAGCCCTCTCCCCCGGCCCGTGATGGGCCTCTCCCTTCTTGCTCCCCGTGGCAGTCCCTGGGATCCTGAAGAGCTGAGATAGAGCCTCGTCCTTCCCCTTCCTCAGACTCAGAACAGGCCACCAGCATTGATGTCTGACATCAACCACTCTGCCTCCCACTTGAGCGTCCCAACTGGCCACCCCTCCCAGTCCTGGAATGTGAGTTGCAAGACAGGTGTGAGACACAGGAGGGCCTGTGTCTGTTGAGAAATCACAACCAAGTGTTGCGAGAAGGGAGTTGTAATTGATTCAGGGAATGGTGATGGTGTGTGCTGTTAGCACCTCCAGACCCAAGGTCCTTACGAAGCAAGTTTCAGACCACTGGCTTTGGTATGTACAGTTGTCCCTGCTGCACTGGTGCTATGGTTTGAATGAGGTGTGCGCCCCCCGCCCCCAAAAAGCCATGTCCAGGCTTGGTCACCAATGTGACAGAGTTAGGAAGTGTTTGGGTCACTGGGACAGAGCCTTTGTGAGTGGGTTACTGTCTTTCTTCCCTGTTTTCTCTGCTGGGCCTGAATCAGTTAGGTGGAACAGGTTATACAGCAAGGGTGCCTCTAGTGTTTTGCCTTTTCTGTATCTTCTGTATCTGCCCATTTGTTCTTCTGCTGAGTCAGCACGGGGTCCTCACCAGAAGTCAGTCAGATGTGGTTGTCAAATTCTGAACTTCCCAGCCCTCAGCACTTTTTTTTTTTTTTCAGTGCTGGGGATCAAATCTAGGGCCCCATTCCTATCAATGAGTGCACATCACTAAGCTACATCCCCAGCTGTTTTTAAATGTTTTGTTTTCTTCTGTTTTTTGCAAAACCCAGTTTGAACCCAGGGCTTCATACTGAAATACATCCCCAGCCCTTTTTGTTTATTTGTTTGTTTTTGAGTAAGGGTCTTGTTAAGTTCCAAATTACCCAGGCCGGGCTCAAACTTTTGATCCTCCTGCCTCAGCCTTCCTGGAATGCTGGAATTATAGACATTCACTACCATGCCTGGCTTCAAGTTTTATTTTGAGAC
Organism: Cuniculus paca; assembly: GCA_004365215.1. Lineage (NCBI taxonomy): Eukaryota > Metazoa > Chordata > Mammalia > Rodentia > Cuniculidae > Cuniculus > Cuniculus paca. Next base: position 13,293 of record RJWT010025669.1, on the reverse strand, counting down.
AGGACCTCACTAAGTTGCCCAGATTGGGCTCAAATTTGTGAGCCTCCCATCTCTGCCTCCTGGGAAGTGAGGGTTACAGGCATACGCCTCCAAGCCCATCTTCTAGAACTATAAGCTGAATAAATCTCCTTTCCTTATCATTTTTTTAATGCAGTGTGTCCTCATCCACCTCATTCACCAGATCTGGCACTGTGTGACTTCTGGCTCACAAAGTCAAAATGATCATGAAAAGTAAAGAGTTTTAATCAATTCAGGACACTGAGGCATCCAGTACAGTACAAATAAAGACACCCATACAAGAAAGAGGACTTCCAGAACTGTTTCAAAAAGTGGGAAAAAGCAATAAGGTAGCACGCTTTACCCTGCACTTGGGAGGCTGAGGCAGGAGGATTGCTGTGAGTTCAAGGCCAGCCTGGGCTACATAGTGAGTTCAAGGCCAGCCTGGGCTACATAAGAAGACCCTGTCTCAAACCACTCCACTCCCAAACCCCTGCTAACAAAAAAAAAAAAAAAATGAGGTGAGTGTGTTCAAAGTGAGGAGGGATATTTTGAAGGGGATTAATGACAATGTGTCTTTTACTGTAATCATTTTTAAAAATTTAAATATTCATCACACATTTGGTCACACCCGGTATATATTACTCTATTATTTAATTTTATGAAAAAGTCTTGAATATTGTTTAAAAGAAATTCCATTAGACATACTCAAGATAACATAATTGCTGAGCATGTTAGGACTCTTCATATTTTAATAAAAGGAACATAGTGGATCACTTGAATGTGGACGATAAGTGCTTTTTAATTAAACGAGAACTGGTTGGTATGCTGACAGGAACTTCCTATTATTGAAGGGTTTGGACTGATCTTCTCCAGGCTCTTTGTTAACCTCATGATCTGAAAGGAAAGGGAGCCCTACGAGAGGGTGGGACTGGGGGTAACTTTTTTCTTGCTTCTCATTCAGATGGTGCTTACTGAGCTGGTGGGTGAGAACCAGTGAGATGCACAGTAAGAAGGTTATTTGCCTGATGTTCAGAGATATATTTATGAGTTAGAAGCAATCGTGTTCACTCTCAATATGACTGCCACCACAGTATTAACTGGAGTGAAGGATGCTTCCTTATGATTTTTTCACATGAGAGGCAGAGACTTTTTAAAATTCTTAATATATAAATAGGCATATATGAGGTGTAATGAAAGAAATAAACTATATCCTAGCCAAAAAAAGTGAGCTTTGATTAAACATAGTACAATTAATCTGAAACTTAAATATTAAGGTCAACGTTGACTATTTCACTATAGATAATAAATCATGCATTTTTTATTTTCTAACGTAATGAAACAAACACTGGTGTGGCCCCCACTCACTAGAAGTCAAGTGCATCTTTTGAAAGTTCAATAAAGCAATCTACTAACCCAAAAATTTAATGTAGTAATTCAAAAAGTTTATCTATTTTAAAAAATACCCATGATTATGAAAACAAAGGAAAACCTGAATAACTCCTCTAGCTTCACTTGCTTTTAGTTACTGGCTCTTAACACTAATTTTAGAGGTCACACAGCTAAGTAATGTAATCCCATCAGCTTTGCACTTTGACATAGGTTGTGATGTTAATGGCTGCCTAAGTTGTTCAGCAACCTGGAAGTAGTTTGGCAAACTGGAAGTAGTTGAAGCTCGTTGAAATCCTTCACTGGAGCCTGTACAAGTGTCTGTTGGGTGATCTTTTGACATCAGAATGCTTACTGCGGTGAGCCTGGATGCCAGGGTGGCCTGGATCCTGGATTCAGGGACCTGGCCTGAAGCCTCTTATGCACAGGGGTAGCACTGGAACTCGGGGCTGTGGGGCGGCCCTGGAATTTATAAGTGGGTGGGTGCTGGCTTGGAATGTGGGACCCTGCAGACGCTTGGCACCAGGTTTCACTGGAGCTGGCCTGATGCTGGGGTGCATAGCAGGGTCAGGGCCAGCTTGCCCTCTGTACCAAGGCCATCTCAGTACTGCATTGCTGGGGCTTTGGGAAGAAAGTCCTGGGAATGTCGGACTGTCCTCCCTGCCCTCTTCAGTGTGTCTTCTCCTGTAATCTCTCACCAGGATTCTTGAGCTCTTGTGAAGGTATTTTCTTGTGTGGCTACTTGTTCAGTTGCTGTTCCCTTGAGGAGACACACTCTAAAGTCCTGTTCTATCATTTGCCAGATAGCAACAGCTTGCTCTTGCCACTGGTTTTATATTTTGGTGCTATTTCACCACAGTATGACAAACTTGCAACTTGATTCATTTTAAAAATCAACCTAAATGCAGTTATTTCTCAGCAAACGCCCCTCGCTGTAAAATGCCAGATGTTATCTACAGTTTTGCCTGCATTTTGACTTTGCTTTGAGACAGGTCACACAGTGTGTGTGATTAAGCTTCCTTTGAAGGTCACATTCCAAACTGGCCAGCCAGTGGCTCACATTTAGCAGAGCCTGCAGACCTCTGCTGAAGGCATCTCTGCGAGCAGCAGTTGCTTTGTGCCTGCAGAGCTACAAAAACTGCTCACCGAAACACACCTCTGGAAACCATTCAAACGGGCCCCGGAGTGTGGCTCAGTAGAGGGCACTGGCCTAGCTTGTGTCAGGCCTCGAGTTCCATCCACTGCCAGCCAACCAGCCAGCCAGCCAGCCAGCCAAGGGTAGGTTTAGGATTCTGCCAACAAGGACATATCTTCTATAAGGGCTTCAACTAATTTTTAAAAAATTACTCAAAGGAATACATAAATGGACAAAATGCTTGATAAAAATGGGTCTTCTCCTTATCATATATAGTTTTTTCCCCCTTTTTTCCTTAGATTTCCAAGCCATTTTGTTCATCTCCCTTTTCTCTCTTCAGAGTCATTCAGACCTGCTTTTCTTATTCCAAGAAAATGACTGAGTCAGTTCCACAAGACAACTGAGGAAACTGAGGTAGAAGTACAACTCACTTGCCCAAGCCTCCCACCTATTGAGTCGTGAGCCAGAGCATCTGGCTGCTTATCCTGAGCTCTGCACTACTTCTACTTCACAGCAGACCATGGCCAGAACTGTTTGAGGGGAGGGACCCACGTGTCAGGCAGAAGCAAGGCTGCAAAGCGGTTTCAGAGAAGACCCAGGAGAGCCCGTGTACCCTGAGGTGACACCGTAGATCTGGGCAAGAGTTCTGAAGCCATTTCAAAACCGTAGTAATGCACTTTATATTGTAGAGGGGAAAGCATTGTCGTGCTCAAGATCCTATGGAGTGGACCCTGCCGGCAGGGTGCACGCCCAGGTCTCTTCTCTCGCCACCTGGCTCCTGGGTGCCGCCAACCCCTGCGCCCCACTGCCTCTGGCCCTGGCCCATTTCTGGCCCTGCCCAGATGCCCAGCTGCTCTGCACAGCTGGCAGGGTCTTCTGCGGCCACTAGCACCCCAAAGAATCCCTGAGACCAGAGGGAGCAGTGTCAGCAGCACAGAGAGCAAGCAAAGCAAGTTATAGCAGCTGAAAAAGATTTCCCAAGAATGCGGAGTCCTCGGTGTGTAGCTGCACATCGGAATCTCATTCCTCTCCCCTGGCCTGTTTTACATGGTTGTTTCAAGTGGCGTAGACCTGTCTGGAATCCTGCTTAAACTTGGATTTAGAGTCGTTGGTGCAGTCAAAAATGACATCAGGCTCAAGTACTTTCGTGTTGGTCTACACAATCCATAAGCTACTTGCACCGGTGAGAATCAGCATTACCTTAGTCTCCATACCCTTCTTGTCAGATATTTTTGCAAAGTGGGACTTTATAAACCTCAAACTGCAAAATCTTGATGAATAAATACCTCAATTGTAGTCACTGAAAACTTACGTTTAGATTGTACAATTTGAATTGAGTTTAGGATTGTGAATTTTTCTGAGCAGAAGAAGGGAGCTAATTGCTATCTTCTCATGGATAAATTTTACCTTTGCCATCAAAAATCGGGTTTCTGAATAATTATAATTTTGGGCTTTATAAATTTTGCTAAGGCTATTCATCTAGGCCCATGCACATAATCTAAAATGTCAGCATCACAAATGAGTTAAGATCTCAAAATCAAACATCTGACTTAATGTTTCTTCCAGAAGATCCCTGGTGAAGGTCTGCAAAAGTCCCTGGGCTCAGATTCTGTATAAGCAATGATTAATCTAGATGGCTTTTAAAATTCCCTTTCCAGGGCCAGGCATCCCTGCACTCAGGAGGCTGAGGCAGGAGGATCAATGCGAGTTTGAGGCCAAACTGCATTACATAGTGAGTTCAAAGCTAGCCTGAACTAGATAGGGAGACCCTGTCTCAGAAAACCAAAGAAAAGAGAGAGAAAGAGAGAGAGAGAGAGAGAGAGAGAGAGACTCTTTCCACTGATTTGTTGTCAGCAGCCTGCAGTTTAATGCTCAGTATTTTGCAAAACAGCTGCCAATGCTACAATTAATGAAGCAAAAGTTTGACATTCATTACACTTGTTCAGGGAAAAGAAAAACAAGTATTTCTGTTGTGTCTCAATCCCTAAACACCTTAGATTCTGGACATCTTTGAGTTTGAGGTGGCTTTTCTGAAATTTTATTAAAGTAGGTCAGAGTCATTTGTCTCTGTTTCTGTGTAATATGTAAACCTTGCCCAACAGTAATGTTATCATGTGGTTCCTGAGGTCCGCCTTCAGACTTTGGATTCCACACATAGGAAAAACTAAGGTAATCTTAGCCCTTCTTAGACAATGTTTCTTTAGCTCTTATTTTAAACTTGAGACATTCTGGAATTGTCACAATATTTACATTGTGTCACTACTTATATATATTTTTAAACTGAACTAAAATTATATGCAAGAAAGATTTGTACTACTTCCCAGAAAGAAAAATTAGTAGCAATTGTTATATATGAAAGACAACCATGAAACAGTATTTATACAAGCTGGGGAGAAAAGGAGGCTGGTGGGGATAAGTACTCTACTAAGCCAGTTTACCCAGCAAAGGGCAAATGTGTTAGGGAGGTTAGAATTCAAGCACAGAGACCCAAACTTGAGACTTCCTCCTCTCAGTAGTCAGATAAGACTTTTCTCTGGGCTTTTACGGTCTGGGCATTCAATTTTATTAAGTCTGCCCTGCCAAATAGTTGAGGAGGCTATATTTATTTTTTTAGGTTGCAATTCCATCCTTAAAAATTATTTCTGTGACTATTAGGAAACTAAAGAAACCATTAACTGTGGGTTTTACTGAGCTCTGCAGTACACACTCCCCTAGTTACACCATAATTACCTAGGCCAATGGGTGTCTCAACTAACGTTTAAAAGGATCGTAGTGGGACAAATTCTCCACCTACAAGATTATGTTAAAGTGGAACTTTTTTTAAATTTGTTGGCACTTTGCCAAAAGCTTTTACTGATTTGAAGCTGGAACTGTGTTTCTGGGATCTGTTCCTAGGACATCTCCATCGTGGCTCCGCATGCCTGATGACATCAGTTATACACGTTTATGTGACTGGACAGAACCTTCCCATCTCTTCTTGTATTTAAATGGGCCCCTACCCCCCATCTACAGCAGTGCAAAATGCCTATGCAAAAACAAAAGCTGATTAAAAGCCCTAACTCTCAGGGACTTAGATCTCAGTTGGTGTGTTAGGAGTAACGGGAGTGGACTGAAGGGTGAGCAATAAAACAAATCACACCAAATAACTACATCACTATGTTTTGATCCCCAACCCACTCCACTCCTATGACCAGTGGCCAAAACAGAAAAAAAAAAGAAAGAAAGAAAGAAAGAAAGAAAGAAAGAAAGAAAGAAGAAAAAGAAAAGAAAAGAAAAAAAGAAAAGAAAACTAAAGAGGATAAGGTCAAAGAATCAGGGGACTAAAGTATTGTATGAATTCACCAGCAAGATACACAGACTGCTTGTATTTACATTGTTTTTAATGGAACTAGAGGAATGATCTATTTTAAAAATGTAAATCGTTTGCCTCTAATTTTTTTAATCCAACAAAGTGAGAAGTGAAACAAATAGATACCTTTATACAGTTTTAAAAAAGAAGATTTTCATTTGATGATCACCAGCCACAACCTTGTCTTCTAGATTTGATATTCTATTTTCATATTGTTTGAATTGGCTGTGTATACTTTCAATAGAATATTTAGTCTCCTGGATATCTGTTTGATTCTGTTTAATAGAATCCAGTTCTTCCCTATGTTGGGCATTCATGGTTTTCATGTCTACTCCAGATTCGCTAACCATTTCCTTCATTATAGTCATCTTCTCTTTAATTATATGTGTGATTAATTCTGTTTTGGTTTTGTCGAGAGTCTTACTCATGTCGTTTTGTTACTTTTGCTACTACCATTTCAGAAAGTTCAGCTAAGTGACTTCTGATTTCTTCTACCTCAGTGCTCCCTGGTTTTATTTTGGGTGTGAGGGGTATTGGCTTGCATCTTGCTTCTGTGTTTTCTAATTTCTAATTTGTTTATTTATTTGCTGTTTTGGAGATTGTAAATTGCTTATGGTAAGTAGCTTTGTTACCAGTATTGAGACTACTTGCAGAAATTACTACTTTTCAGAGGTATCTTCTAGTTGTAGCTGGCTTGGGGCTTTTACTGTGACCCAGGATCCTGCCTCTTCAGTTTATGAGAGATGAGTGATTGCTGCCTGTTTGGCCTAGCCCCCAGTTCTTTGATACTGCACTATGGTATTGTTTATGACTCCCAGACAATCTTGGTATTGGCATACAAGGAAGTACAACTGATCGCAACAACTATGTCACCTTGGCTAAAGTAGTACATCAGTAATAACGATAGCATCAAGCACAGTCTGGAAAATGACAAACTGTGATAACTATTAATTTACCACCTTTAACCATAGATACAAGATTTATAGTTATATAACAAAATCTAAACCAAATCAGAAAATTATATAAAGTAAATACCCATTTAACAGAGTGATTTTACCCTCAGAGGAGAAAATTTAAGAAAGAAGAGGAAAAAATAGAGAAATACGGGAAGAAAATGAGATTAGAAACAAGGCTGAAAGACAAAGAAAGATAACCCAAGCCTCAGGAAACTGGTGAGGAAGACAGGAGGGACTGAAAGGAGGATAAAACAAAAACAAGAACAAGACAAAACAAAAAACTAAAACATCGTTAATACTCACAAAAAACAAGACAAAGCAATAATAAAAAAAACCCAAATGAACAAAAATAAAAAATAAACCAAAAAGAAAGAAAAAAGGTGATTTCAATCCTGTGGTTATCTTCTGGCTTCTATAGTTTTGTGGCAGTGTCCATTTGAAGGCGTGACTTTGCTCTTGCTAGTAGACTAAAGAGGCAGTCAGAGCCCAGATCCATGCTGGATAATCACCAACAAGCCAGCAGTAGGATTAGTTCTTCACATAGTCTAGATATTAGTCTTCTAACTGAGGTGGAGCTAAAAAAGATTTTGCATTCTGTATGTCGTCTCTTCACTCTGTTGGTTGTTTCCTTTGCTGTGCAGAAGGTTTTTAATTGATATGATCCCATTTGTTGACTGCTGATGTTATTTCTTGTGCCATTGAAATTCTGCTCAGAAAGTCTTTGCCTCTGTCTATGTCTTCAAGAGTTTTTTTTTTTTTAAGCTACTTTATCTTCTGGCAGATTAAGTGTTTCTGTTGAAATTGTTACAACCAATAGTAATTCTCTCCTCACAACACAGCAACAGGATCCAAACATTTTAATTAAATAGCATAAGGGGTGAACAATATCTCTGGACAAATAAAATTGCTAACTAAAAAGATCTTCCTATTAACTACAGTCTCTCCTCGCACTATTTGACCTTAATCCTCAGCACACACACACATAAAAGTATATATTATAAATATGAATATATATAATATATTAAATTATATATATTAGTTTATATTTTATATATCAATATTATATATATATGACTTATACATACACACAGGAATGTGGGAAGGCAACAAAGGACCCCCAAAGTCTCCCAACCCTCTCAAGGTAGGACTGGGGAGCACCAATGGAGAGGAAAGTAAACACCAGGTAGCAGAGTTTTACAAATTGATAAAAGAATAGGTAAAGAAATTTGACAAGTTCAAAGAAGGTATGACTCAAGAGTTCATAGAATTATGATACAAAATGATCAATCTGAATATGGGAGAAACAAATAAAAAATTGGAAGAGCTGACCAAAATGGTTGAAAACATGAATGACAAATGCATCAAAGATAGAAAAACCAGAAAAAAAGTACCAGACAAAAATATTGGATACAAAAATTGTATAGAAGTCATAAATTGTAGGAATGACAAGTGGGGAGACAGTATTTCTGAAATCAAAAATAAAATGGTAAATTATTATGAATTACTGAGAGAAGCCTTAAAAACAATAAGAGAAAAAGAAAAATTCATTTAACAGATACTGGATGACACTAAGAATATCAACCTAAGGCTAATCAGAATTAGATAGAAACCAGAAGATGGCACATGGGAATAACGAGTTTGTTTACAGAAATCATAACAGAAAACATCCCAAGTTTGAGGGAAAAATTCAACATAAAAATAAGCGAGCTTACGGAACACCAACTGTAATGAAAAGAGAAGCTCCCCATGACACATTATAATTAAAGTGTCAGATGTCTAACAAAAGAACAGAATTTTATGCTGGGTGTGGTGGAACATGTCTGTAATCCCAGCACTCAGGAGGCTGAGGCAAGAGGATCGTTGAAAGTTCGAGACCAGCCTGGGCTACAAAGTGAGCCCAAGGCCAACCTGAACTGCATAGTGAGACCCTTTCTCAAAAAGACAAAACAAAACAAACAAACAAACAAACAAAAACAGGAAATACGATGCAATGATCTCCACTAGGAGGGGGAGTCAGGGGATTGCTGTTTCTGAAAACTCACTTTCAGAAGGACAAATCAAAGGGAGAAATACTAGCAAGGTATTGTTCTCTGCAATCTGGAGATGAACGTGATGTATGTAACAGAAATATCTGACTTATTTCATTACTGGAGATTGAACCCGTCAGGGTTGTTAAAATAAGCTAAAATCCAAACCCTTTAATTTATTCCTTCATTTAGACAAGGTCTCACTTAGTCCCTTAGTTGCTCAGGCAGGACTCAAACTTGCAATGGCCCATCTCAGCCTCCCATGGTGTGGGGACTACAGGCATGTTGAGTGTTATGAGACTTACATTCATGAAAAAATTAAATATTAAAGAATGTGAGTTTAGCACATTTTTTGGGAAGAAGGTTGAATGGTGTTATTTCTTTCTGAATGCTCTTGTGAATACAGCCCAGAAAAAAGAGGCCAAGGATAGGAAGCAGGTGCAATATGTTTGTGAATTCTAAATATGATGGTGGGCAATGGGATATGTTTGTTAATATTGTTGAAAAATATGCTATTGTCCCTAAGAAATGCTTCTCTGACTCCCACACAATACAATAGAGGCAAGCAAAAGGATGAGTGATACACTAAGTCACAAAATGAGAACTCAGTTCTGTGTATGACTACAGAACTTGGTACACAGTAAAGCAGCACAGGAGAAATCTCAGCTACCTAGCATCTCATGATGGAGGAGATGGTCTTAGCAGTTTACATCTGTAATCCACCAGAGACATTACATTCACCTGGGGATACTGAGACGAAGATAAAAATTACCATAATATTGGCGCCATAACACTGTTGCAGTTTTACAGGGAAAGTATCAAGCCACTCTTGAATATGGAAGATAAGATTGTTTTGTGAATGACCCTGGCACAATTAGAACAAGCCATCCTGTACATGGAAGATTGCTTAAGCAATGTGGTTGAAAGGAGAAAAACTTTATATACAACCAGCCCACTGACTTCTTGAAAAAGATGATTTCTGCCTCCATCAAAGATTCTGGGACTTGTGATTTTGCTGCAATGCTGGAAAACACCAGTTGCAAGTTGGAACTCAACAACATAAATGTTTACAACTATGAAGTAGTGTTTGGTATTTCCTTGGAGAACGTGAATACCACTGAGAGACTGGTTTCTGGTGAGTCTCATATGATCCACACTATAAACTCCGCTACTGTGTCAGAGAAGGCTGATCAGGATGGTACATTCCTGGAAAGGAGAGTGGAGAATTTAGGGAGTGAAGGCCATGTCTGCAAAGCTTCCTGTGCATTGCAGATGAAAGGTTCTCTGAGTATGACTATGGAGTGGCAGTGGTCAAGATACACGACTCTGAAAGACGCCACCTGTGTGAGACCAGGAGCTCATTGTCCCGATAGCACAGAACTGTTTGAGGACTTTGGCCAAGTGATATTGCCTCCAACTCTTTCTTTTTCCTATGGAAACTGAGGTAGCCTTAAAGGACAGATAGAGGGACGGAAGCCACAGTTATACAGGGGACTCTGTGTTCCCATATACACAGTCAAATTCCTGGATTTGCAGACTCCAGAAAACTCTACATGGAAAAGTGCTGTGTCCTGTTACAAAATATTGATAAAGATGGAGGAAAGGAAAACTCTGCTCATGTTATCTGCTCTCATCTCCAATGGTTCAGGCCCTCTTTGATTTTAATTAGATATAATTGTCTAAATTCTGTCAAAAAGGTTTTCAGTGTCTGTTTTAATGAGATAGGAGGATGAATGGCTGAGGTGTGTGGAGAAGAAATGGACCAAATACTCCTCACTCCTAGAATGAAGTATGGAAGGGTTACCTAAGATTTGAGCTCTTCAGAACTTCACATTGCCTGAGGGATTGTGATCCTCCCTACACAGGGGTCACTAAATTCAAAATTTTCAAGGTAATTTCATGCACCTCGAACAGTTCAAGCCAGTAAAAAGTCTGACATGATTCCTTCCTACTGTTCTAACCTATAGGGAACACAACTCTACCTGAGTCAGGTATATGCAGAAAAAGCTGGCGGAGAGAGCAACCAAAGTCTTATCATGATCTCAGTTGTAATCACTAGAGGGAGCTCTAGCCAAATGATTTAGTTTCTGCCCCTGAGTCGGGGCTAGTGGGTCTGGAAAATGTGATATCCATTCTGACAACCAGATGGTGCTGAGAAACTTTTGAATAAAACACTCTGTGTTGGAGCGGGGAGGTGTTACCAGAGAATCAAGGGCCTACATCTGCTTCGCTTCTTTTTCTTTCTTTTCCTTTCTTCCCCTCCCCCCTTCTCCCCTCATCTTTCTTTTCCTTTCTTCTTCCCTCTCTCTCTCTTCCTTTTTCCCCTTTTTCTTTTGTTTTTCCTTTCTTTCTTTTTTTAAATTTTTTATTTTTGAGATCAAGTTCTCACAAAATTACTAAGTTGCCCAAGCTAGACTTGACCTTGCCATCTCCTTCCTCCTTCAGCCTCCCAGAATGCTTAGATTACAGGTATGTGCCACAGGCCCAGTTAAGAAAAAAAGAAAGTGTTAATGTAAATTCGAGAACCATACGAGATTGGACATACTGTTAATTTTTTTGAAAAAAAGTTAAATCACAGAAAATGCAATTGTTTAAAATATTTTTTCTACATCTCTTCATTTTGTAATTCTTACTATCATTTTTCAACTTTCTAGTCTCCATTTCCCTTCAATTATCTCTCATACTTTGTTTTGTGTGTTGGGGACAATTTCCCCCAGATCTGTCTTCCAGTACATTATTTCTTTCCTCACGTGTGTCTAATCAATTGATTATGCTGTTTAATTGATCCACTGGTTTTCAAAGTTTTAGTTGCTATATATGACCATATATATTTAAATTACTATGACTACATTTAAATAAGTTTTATTGCATTGTAGTTCATATGTCTACAGTTAACTTTTTTAAATGTGCATTTTGGTGCCATCTAGTACAAGCACAGGATTGTGCAACCCCCACTGTTGTTAGTTCCAAAATATTTCATCGCACCCAAATGAAAACCCGTACCCATTCACAGTCATTTCCCATTCCCATCAACCTTAGCCCTGCCACACACGAATCTCCTTTCAATCTCTGTGCATCTCACTATTCTTGATGTCACAAATAAATATATTCACACAGTACACGGTCTTTGGCTTTCTCACAATATTTTCAAGGTTCACCATTGTAGAACATGAATCAGTATCTCATTTACCTTCATGACCTAATGATATTCCAATGTATACTATTTATTCATATCAATTTATGAGTTGAGAACATCTGCATCATTTAGAGTTTTAGATTCTTGTGAATAATGCTCCTACAAGCACTTGTATAGATGTTTTTGTTCGTGCTTTTTTTGTTTACCATTGGAAATACTACACACCAAAGCAGTAAAACTTTTGTGTCCAAAGCCAAGACTGGCATCGGTATGGGCTTTTCCTCTCCTAAATCCTTGGCAGTGATGACTTTTCCTTCTGCTTGTGGACTTTGAGAGTAGTTCTGGTTTTTACGTAGCACACTGCCTTCATTCACACCTGGGTCTAGTTCTAGCCACTTCCACAGCTGAAACAGAGCAGCACTCTGTACCCATGGGTTGCTGATACCTGGCTAGGTATAGTGTTACTCCACGCGCACATTCAGATGTGCCACCCACCCATGTTTTCATCAGTACTGGGTTTAATTGAATTTCAAACGTTTTTTTGTTTGATGGGTGTTATAGGTTGTCATCACTATTTAATATGTATTTTAGTTAGCTTGTTGAGTATTTTTTCATACACCTGTGAATATTGTTTCAATCTTTTGCCTTCAAAATTTGGAAATAATTAAAATCTTTAAGTGATTTCTCACCGTTGGCATAGCAGGTGCTTTCAAATTTTCTGTATAATCTTTTTCACAGTTCTGTAGATTAGGGGGAAAAAAAGTCCACTTCCCAGGGGCTTTGGATGGATCCTAGCATTTCCCCAGGACTACCAGCTAGAATTCTGCCACAAAGGGCATGCTGAGAAGTCAAGGAAATCACCCAATTCTCTGTTTTGAATGACCTATTTTCACAATCAGAAACTGGTGTGAAATCAGTACAAAGCAAGCAAACATTTATTTTCTTAAGAATTGCCACAGGTGATGGATTTTTATTTACTGTTCACAATCTCATTTTGCTTTCACACTCATTCTGGCCTCACTATTGTCAGTGGGTGAGCTGGTTGCTGTGTCTTTTGCATACTTGTCCCCATCAGCATGTTCCATCTAGCAGGTCTGCTGTCCCAGGATGAAAGACATAGGTCTCCCCACCCTGAAGACATCCCCCCAAGGGAAGAGGCCTGGAACTAGGACTGGGACTCAAGAAGCTGTTTCAGTACTTGGGGTACCCCAGAGAAAGCAAGGCTCCGCAGCAGCATGCCTGGTTGGGGGAGTTCACTGAGTGCTGGGCCACAGCCCACCATCATCATAACAGCAAACACTTAG
>RJWT010025668.1:0-16064 GCA_004365215.1 Cuniculus paca | reverse complement strand
ACCCGTGGCGGGCCTAGGCGGCCCGCAGGCAGCCAGGGGCAGAAAGATGGCAGGCGCCTGCAGCAAGGGCCGGGCTCCCGGCGACTCCGCAGCCAGCTGCGGTCCGTGCGCACCGTCCAGGCCGAGCCCCTGGAGGCGCCGCTGCCACCGCGAGGGGGCGCCCTCCGCCACTGCCCGACTTCACCCCTGCTCCCGTCTGCCCCCAAAATTCCTAGTTACTTTCGATCCCTGGCTGTCACCCAGCTTGGCCCTTCCACACCCAGCTGGGGCGAGCCTGGTGCGTGAGGGGAATGGGACTCGGGGCCCTCGAGGGGCGGCGCCGGGGTCTCCGCTCCAGGGCCGGGGCGCGGTGACTTGGGGTGCGGGGTGGGGCCCGGGCGCCGGGTCCCGGCCCGGAGCCGGCTGGGGCGGACGCCGGTTCTTGGAAGGGGCGATGAGCTTTCGCCGTAACTGGGGCTCACGCAGGAAGCCGGGGGGTGCGGGGTGCGGAAACCCAGCCACATCAAGGGCGTGCGGCAGGGGCGGGGAGGCCAGGGGGCGGACGGGGAGGGGGCCGCGGGCCGCCTGTCCGAGACCAGCTCTTCTGTCCCCTCCAAGACCCGGCCACAGGCATGAGGGGCCCCGGGGCGCGATGACAGTGCTGGTGCCAGGCTGGAGACCGACGGTGCGTGCACCTGGGGCGCAGGATGGGCGAGGCCGAGGGCCGAGCGGGGAGACCTGGGGAGCGGACAGAGCGGGAGGAAGCGGACAGGAGCTGGGTGCAGACAGCAGTGGGGGCTGCGGGGGGAGGCGCGAGGAGCGCTGGGCCGGGCCTGGTGACCCGAGGACTGGAGCAGGGACAGCCCGGAGACGGCGCGATGAGCCGCCGGGGCGAGCGCAGAGCGGACAGCCAGGCTGGGAGGCGCGCGGTGGGTGGGCGGCGGAGGGGGCGCGCCGCTGACAGCCCGGCCCCCACAGTGCACCCCGCTGCTGCTGCCGCTGCTGCTGCTGCTGCTGCTGCTGCTGAGCCCCAGCCTGCTCGGGACCCCCAACTGCTCCTTCCCCCACAACCCCATCTCCTCCAACTTCAGAGACAAATTCAACAAGCTGGTGAGCAGCCCTCCCCCCACCACGGGGAGCTCCCGCTCCTGCCGGCCCATTGAGGCCGGGTGGCGCCGGGTCAGCGCTGAGTCTGTCGACTCTCCCAGGACCTCCCCCACCCCTCTCCCAGCCTCTGCCTCCATCTTTGAGACTCCCCAGTTCTAGTTACCCCAGTTCTGAGCCAGGCCTGCCCCTGCTTTCGCCTGCAGTCTGACTACCTGCTCCAGGACTACCCAGTCACACTGGCCGCCAACCTGCAGGACGTGAGTCACACCCGGGAGGGGCCGGGTAGAGGTGGGGAGCAGCCTGCAGCAACAGCACCTGTGGGACCAGGCTGCTGGGGGGAGACAGTCATCACTGCCCAGCCCAGGGCTCCGGCTGGGCCTCCTCCCCCAGCCCCAGGGGCCCCCGGGTCCCCTGTGACCCGGGGTCTGGCTCTCTCCCAGGAGCAGCTCTGCGGGAAGCTCTGGCGCCTGGTGCTGGCCCAGCGCTGGATGGAGCGGCTCAAGACGGTGGCCGGGCTGGAGATGCAAGAGCTGCTGGAGGCTGTCAACACGGAGATATACTTTGTCACCTCATGTGCCTTCCAGGTCAGTCTTGAACTTAGGGACAAGGAGGGGCTGGGCCTCCCCGGGGGCGTTCTTTCAGCTCCCAAGGGTGGTAGAGCCGGACCCCAGTCCTGAAGTCCCCAGGACCCTGTCGCTGGGGGGCAACACATCTCTAGGCCCCTTCCTGGGCCCTGAAGAGGGGCGCTGCTAAGGCCGCTCTGTCCAGCACCCTCAGCCCGAGGAGAAGCCGGCAACGCGGTCATGACCTCTCCCCCCTGCCCTCAGCCCCTCCCCAGCTGCCTTCGCTTCGTCCAGACCAACATCTCCCACCTCCTGCAGGACACTGTGGCTCAGCTAGAGGCCATGAAGCGCTGGATCACTCACCGGAATTTCTCTCAGTGCCTGGAGCTGAGGTGCCAGCCCGGTAACAGCCCCAGCCCTTTGCCCACCACCCCATACCCCCACTGCCTTACCTCCTGAGCCTCCAAACCCCTGCTCCTCGTGTCTCACCGTGAGACTGAGGCTCCCTGAATTGCCCAGCCTGGGTTTGAACTTGTGATCCTCCTGCCTCAGCCTCCTGGGTTTCACTATGCAGTTCAGGCTGTCCTTGAACTCACTTTGTAGCCCAGGCTGGCCTTGAACTCACAGCAGTCCTCCTGCCTCAGCCTCCTGAGTGCTGGGATTACAGGCACGCACTACCACACCTGACTGAAAATTCAACCTTTTAGATTTATTAAAGTTTTTGTGTGCGTGTGTGTGTGTCTGTGTGTGACCAGCAATGTGATTACATTGTGTATGTACCTATGGTAGGAAATGAATAGATGTTTTGTTTGATAGGATTAGAGTTATATCTGAAAATGAATATATGTATATATTCTAGATAGAAATTCTACATAGAATATTGTAGCTACAATATGTAAATAGTCTATCACTGCTGTCATAGTTTTTTGTTTTGTTTGTTTGGAGACAGTCTCACTATGTAGCTCAAGCTAGGCTTGAACTCTATGTAGCTCAGTCTGGCCTCAAACTCTTGGAGATCCTCCTGCCTCAGTCTCCCCAGTGCTGAAATGACAGTCGTGGGCCACCGTGCCAGGGTTATTGTTGCTCTTTTAGTGGGGATGAAGCCTGAGGCCCATAGAGGCTGCCCACCCTGCTAGGTCACACAGCCAGTGCCAGACAGGCCTCTCCTCTGCTCTCTCGGCACAGACCCCTCCACTGCCCTGCCCCCAAGGAGTCCAGGGGCTCAAGAGGCGACAGAGCTGCCTGCCCCAGCGTCCCAGTCCCTGCTCCTCCTGCTGCTGCTGCCACCCGCCGCCCTCCTGCTGCTGCCCACTGTCTGGTGTCTGCTCAGGCGGCGGCACAGGCCGAGGTGCGGGACGCCCCTCCCTGGGAGTCAGGGAGCCCACGGGGTGGGAGCTGGAGGCCCCGCCCCCGGCCTGGGGCTAACCCTATGGAAGGCCACAGGTGCCCCCTCCCTGCCACCCCCAGGACGTGCTAGTCCCGTAGGGTACGGAGCTGCCGGGCACCTGGTCCTGGTGAGCCCTTCTCGGGTGGTGGCCTGGGGCGCCTGCGCAGACCCTGGGCTTGGGCTGGGGTCCTGGGGGGCGCGGAGGGCTGTGAGCTGGGGAGGGCAGAAAGATGCAATGAGACTAGAATAGGAGCAGTGTGGTGGCGCTCACCTGTGATACCAGCACTTGGAGGGTCACAAGTTCGAGCCCAACCTGGGCAATTTAGTGACTTGGAGACACCCTGTGTTCAAATAAAAAGGTCTAGAAATGTAGGTCAGTGCAAAGGCCCTGGTCCCATCCTCAGTGCCAACAAAACAAAACAAAACAAAACAAAACAGAAAACAAATGGGGTTTGCTTTGCGCAGTCTTCGGGCACGCAAGTTCAGGGAGCCCCAATAACGTCAGCCAGCGGAGAGGGGGAGCCCCCTAGCGCATGCAAGGAGGAGCAACTGGAAACTGGCAGGGGCCAGGACTGGAGGCCCCGGGGTCCCTAGGCCCAGTGGAGTCTAACAAGAACGGGTCTCAGCCACCACTGGCGCAGGGTGCACCTCAGGGACGCAGCCTGGTGCCACAGCTCTCCAGGGATAATCGCTTCATTCAAAAGTGGTGCCATTGTCACCCCCACTCCACAGTTGGCAAATGGTTTACCAAAAGCCACACATCTTGTAAGGGACAACCAATATTTGACACCAGGCTGTCTTGTTTTGTTTTACTTTTTTTATTACCAGGGCTTCGCTCTGTGCCGGGCAGGTGCTCTGCCAGGGAGCTACTTTCCCAGCCCTGAATGACACATCCATCCCCCCACCCACCCTGGGAGGAAGGGCTGGAAGGTGCTGAGATCCTCCTGCCTCAGCCTCCTGAGTGCTGGGATTACAGGGTTGTGCTACCACATCCCACTTCAAATAACATTTTTTTTTTTGTCTCTTTGAGACAGGGTCTCACAATGCAGTTCAGACTAGCAGTGAGCTCACTTTGTAGCCCAGGCTGGTCTCGAACTTGCAATGATCCTCCTGCCTTAGCCTCCCGAGTTCTGGGATTACAGGAGTGTGCCACCACACCTGACTTTTTTTTTTAAGGTTTTCTGGTTAATCCTTTTTGTCTTGAGACAGGTCTCACTATGTAGTCAGGCTGGCCTCAAACTCTTGCCTTAGCCTCCTAGGAAGAAAACAGATTTTTATCAGAAACACCAGTAAGTATTTATTACTATTTCTGAGACAGGGTCTTGCTATGTGGTTCAGGTTGGCCTTGAACACTTAGTGATCCCCCTGCCTCAGCCTTCCAAGTAAGTGCTGAAATTATAGGTGTGCACCATCAGACCCAGGAAAATTAGTTAGCAATTAGGTGAAATTAAAAACTCAGCTTCTTGGTGACACTGGCTGCAGTTCAAGGACTTAGGATTCACCCGTGGCGGGGCGTCCCTGCTAGGGGGCAGGCAAACCATTGTGTGGTCGAGGCCGCTGGGCAGGCCCCTGAGCAGAGAGCCCTCTCCATCTTCATCCACTGACCTGCAAACAGCCCAACGAGGCCGACGCATTTGTCATCCTGTTCACAGAGGAGGACACAGGCCCAGCTAGAGGAGTCACCTGCCAGAGGACACGCCGGGCACAGCGGAAGTTGGCTGCAGGCTGCTGCCTCCCTCGTCACTGCTGCCACTCTGGCTCTCTTCCCAGGACGGAGGCGATGCCAGGATGCAGCCCCGGCCCCGCTCACCCCTCGCTGTACAAAGCCCTTGTCCTCAGCAACCTGTATATAAATCATTCTTTTCTACCAGCTCTGGCCGGCCTGTCTGTGGAAGGGACAGGGCATAGATGGTGCTGTTTCGCCTTTGGTTTTTCAGTTATAATGCAGTGTTTCCCTCAGTTTGTTCTTTTTTTTTTTTTTTTTTTTTGGCACAAGGGATTGAACTCATGACCTTGAACTTGCCAGGCAGGCACTTAGGCCACTGAGCTAAACCCCAGCCCTTGTCTTTTGGAGACAGGGTCTCACTATGCAGTTCAGGCTGGCCTTGAGCTCACTTTGTTGCCCAGGATGGTCTCGAACTCACAATGATCCTCCTGTCTCAGCCTCCCAAGTGCTGGGATTACAGGTGTGAGCCACTATGCCCGGTTCTTTCTTTCTTTATTTCTTTCTTCTATTTTTTTCTTTTTCTTTTGTGTGTTTGTTTGAGACAAGGTCATATAACTTAGCCCAGGTTGGCCTTGAACTTTCGATCCTCCTGTCTCAGCCGCTCAAGTGAGATCACAAGTGTGCGCCACCATGTCAGGCTTCATTCCCTGTTTTCTGTGGACTCCTGGGACCCAGGACCAGCACTGGACAATGCCAGAATCCAGATCTAAAAGAAAACCAGTCTAACCTGGCATAGGATCAGGGGTTTTTTTGTTTTTGTTTTTCTTCTGTTATGTTTTATTTCATTTTGAGACAGGGTCGCTCTGCGCAGTTCAGGTTTGGCATGAGCTTAATATTTAACCCAGGCTGGCCTTGAACACGAGGTGATCCTCCTGCTTCAGCCTCCTCCCCGCTGAATGCTGGGATCACAGGTGGGCACCACCCAGCCCGGCATGGATCCGGATCTTTGAGGGAGAAGATGTGGATCTGGGATCTGAGGGTTAAGGGATGGGCTGTCAGGCCCTTACGGAGGCAGCATGCAGAAGCTCTGGAAGGACTCCTGAGCCAAAGGGCACAAGGTTGTGGTCAGCCAGCTTTAGAGGAGCGCGGGTGTAAGGCAGAGAGGTCACCCTAAGCAGGAGACAGCACGCTGGCCAGACGTGGTTGTGCACGCCTGACTCTCAGCACTCGGGAGGCTGAGACAGGAGGACCACAGTGAGTTTGAGGCCAGCCCGGGCTACACAGCAAGACCTCTCAAGAAAGCCACACGCTCAGTAGCAGAGCCTCTTCATAGATGTCGCAACCAGGCCTCTGGGAGTCGCCCCAGAATCTGCTCCCAGACTTCACGAAAGCGACCTTCTCCGCCTGTTTCACAGCTGCGGATGCCGAGGGCCAGCCAATGCTTTGGAATTTGTCCAGGGTTCAATGAACCCAGGGAATCCGGACATCCAAGCCAAGCCTGAAGCGTGCCAGGCAGGTCGGCTCGCCTCCTGCAGGCCACCATGTATTCTGCAGCCTTCAGTCGCTAGAGGGAGTTATGGGACTTTCCCCTCAAAAACATGGCAGACAGACCAAAAGGAGTGGGCTAGCGGCCCCTCATAAACATGGCGGCCAAGGCGGGGCGGCCCCGCCCCAGCAGAACCGCCCCATGACCCACGTGATCTCTCGCCCCGCACAGCCATGGCCGCCAAGGTCTGCTCCTCGGATTGGACAATCCGAGAACGGCCCGCCTTCCAGTGGGTTGTCTCTACGCACGCGTGAAGCACCTTGGCCAATCAAAAGACAAAAAGGTATCTGCGCAGCCCAGGTTGCGTCACTTCCTCCGCCCCTGCAGCAAAGAATAAGAAACCCTGCGCCAAGGCTTCCTCCTTTCCCAGGCGGCTGCCAAAGATGGCGGAGGGGCAGGTTCGGCTCTCTGCGGGTTGGAGGGGCATGGGGTCGCGTGGGCTCCGGGCAGGGACGCAGTTGTGTCTTCTTTTCTCTCCTATCTATGTTGTGAAATTCATGGGTGCCGCTTACGCAAAGTGGGACTGTTCTAGATAAGGGAAGTCTAACGTGCGTTTAGGCAAAATCGTCGCTGTTTTAGGTCCAGGTTGGACTCAAAGCTGCGGCATCGGATTCCTTCCCGGGGTGAAAGGTGACGGAGCCGGCAGGCAGCCCAGAGAGAATCAGCGTTTTTTACAGCTAGATCTCGCTTACTGTCGGCCCCGCAGGTCGGGTCCTGGCGGAATGAGTGACTTGTTCGCTCGTGCGGCCGCAGCGATGCTGGGGCGGGAGGGGCTGTGTCGTGGCGCTGAGAATGAGCCACAGTGTACGCGGCTGTTCCGCTAGTGCGGGAGCGCGAGGCAGCAGGGGTCCGTGAGCCTGTGCTGCCTTAACTCGAAGACCTGCTGCCGCGGGCCGAGGGAGCTGTTGGCCCCTGAGCGTGCGGGAGCGGGTGACTCTTTTGTCCTCATGGGCTGGTGGATGCCTTGAAAGCAGCAGTGCCCACGGAGTCGAAGGGCCGTGATAAGTGCCCCGGCGATGCGACCTAAAACCAGCCGGGCCGCTGGGAAACAGCTCGGCCTTCGGCTCGCCGTGGGGCATCTGTACACGGGGGCGAGGGTGGGTCTGGGAGGATGTTCTTTGTGAGGCGCTCTCCGTATTTCTTCGTTGGGCGGGGAGCCCCCAGTCTCGGCCTGGCACCTAGGCGAGTGGCAGGGCTACCAGCACGTGGTTCCTGTGGTTAGTTTGGAAATCGTTTCTTGTATATTCCTGAGGAGGGTGCCAGCCTCATTTTACAGGTGACAGAATGAGACCGAGGAAAGATATTTAGCCAAGGGCTTGTAAGGAAGTCTGGCGTTAGATATTACAGCGTTCTGTGCTGCCCCCAGAAGTCAGAATGTGAGCTGGCTTGTAGACTGTTCCGTTACTATGCTACAATATACATTAAGGGATTACAATGAGAACTTTCTCTTTTTTCTCTTTTTTTTGAGGCAGGTTTTCACTATAAAGTTCAGGCTGGTCTGGAACTCACTTTGTAGCCCAGGCTGGCCTCAAACTCAAGTGATCCTCCTGCCTCAGCCTCCTGAGTATTGGGATTACAGGCGCGTGCCACCACGTCAGGCTACAATGAGAACTTCTTGGGCTTTGGACTAATCTCCCTGACCTTACCTCACCTGAAGCTGTTTTGGTAGTTATGAAATTCGTGGGAGTTCTGGGTGTGGTGAGGTTGATCTGTTGTCCGGCTACAGGGGAAACTGAGGCAGGAGGAACTTGAGCCTAGGTATGAGCTGACCTGGGCAACATGGCAAGACTGTGTGTGAAGAAACTTAAAAAGATTCTGGTAAAAGCTATTTTGTACATTAGAGGAAAGCCAGTAACTTGTGACAGTGGTGTTTTTGTTTTTGTGGCATCGGGGATTGAACTCATGACCTTGCACTTGCCAGGCAGGTGCTTAGGCTGCTGAGCTAGATCCCCAGCCCATGAATGGTTTTCATAGGTGGATGATGGGGTACAGTATTCACAGTTGCATGGAACCCTAACATCCTGGTGTCTTGAGCTCACTGACACCCAGTCATCCTTTGCTTTCTTGGTGGGAGTTTTTTTTTAGCTAAAAGTGACCCTTTAGGTCTGACAGAAGTCACCTGGGTAAGGTGGGATGCAGTCTGACTGTCATTCTCCTAACATCTCTCCTATTGTCCTCTACAGGTCCTGGTGCTGGATGGCCGAGGCCATCTCCTGGGTCGCCTGGCAGCCATTGTGGCCAAGCAGGTCCTGCTGGGTGAGTTTTCCTACCCACGTCTCCCTGCCATTAGCTTCTGGAGGTCAGTGATGAGCAACAATCACCATCTTTCGTTTGAGTCTCACGACCATGAGATCAACCCCATGCACCGCTCTGAGACCTGCCAGTTGGGGACCCTCTGGGTTTGGGGAACCCTGCTCAGAAGTGATTCTCAGATGAGTCGCACTTGCTGCTGTGTGACTTGAACAGGAGGCTGGCCCGCTGCTTGTTATCTCTAAAGGATGTCCCCTTGCTGTCCTTGAATACCTCACTTTCTTCCCACTAGGCCGCAAGGTGGTGGTTGTGCGCTGTGAGGGCATCAATATTTCTGGCAACTTCTACAGAAACAAGTGTAAGTTATAGAGCCCCTGGAAAGGGTCTCCCCATGGGGGCTGAGGCTCCTCACTCTGAAGGCAGGAAGACCCTGGGGCTCCGGGGTCACCTGGGGGCTGTCAGGTCTGACAGACCAGGCAGGCGTCCTGTGCTCTCCCCCCAGTAAAGTACTTGGCCTTCCTCCGCAAGCGGATGAACACCAACCCGTCTCGTGGCCCCTACCACTTCCGGGCCCCCAGCCGCATCTTCTGGCGAACTGTGCGAGGTGAGCTGGGGGGGCGGGCAGGGCAGTGGTGCTGGTGGCCGATGATGAGGACATCTCCCACTCGTGTTCGAGTTTCCCAACCATGAGAAGACTCCAACATGCACTACCATCTGAGGCCGCTGAGCTGGCCCTGGAGGGGAGGCGGGCATCCTGCGAGCCCCTCTGAGGAGCCCCTGTACCCCCGTCCCCAGGGATGCTGCCCCACAAGACCAAGCGAGGCCAGGCCGCCCTGGACCGCCTCAAGGTGTTTGATGGGATCCCGCCGCCCTATGACAAGGTGAGCCTGGCCTGCCCCCAGCACCTGTCTCTGCCTTGGCGTCTGTGATGTTGCACCGTTACCTACATTGTTTGAGCTTCCTGAAAAGAACACTGGCTGAGACGCCTGCCCAGCAAGCAGCCTCTGTCCCCTGTGCCCCTAGCCTGGCCCTCTGAGCCCCTCACTGTCTTCACAGAAAAAGCGGATGGTGGTTCCCGCTGCCCTCAAGGTCGTGCGCCTGAAGCCAACGAGGAAGGTGAGTCCCAGGTTACACTGGGTCTGGGTGTTGGGGTCCTGGTGTCATGAACTCAGCCTTCCCAAGACTGGCAGATGATGGCTTTTTCTCACGATGGTCTGCGGATGCCACTGGGCAGTGCCGATAATGCCAACGGCTCAGCTGATGCCAGGAGTTGGGGAGCTGGACACAGGGTGGGTGCGGCCTCTCCCAGGCTGGGCAGTCAGAGGCCCTTGCAGATGGACTCTTGCCTCTGTGGCCCCAGTCTTAAGTTCTCAGGGGGTTTCTGGTCTCATTTGGGGGGAGTGGTGGGGACATCCCAAGGCCTTCCTTACACTGAGGCTGCTCCCAGCTGCCTGTGAGTGCTTGGGGGTTGTGGCCTGCGCCCCTGCTCGCATACGTTGTCCTCACAGTTTCCTTCCCTCTGCAGTTCGCCTACCTGGGCCGCCTGGCTCATGAGGTCGGCTGGAAGTACCAGGCGGTGACAGCCACCCTGGAGGAGAAGAGGAAGGAAAAGGCCAAGATGCATTATCGGAAGAAGAAGCAGATCATGGTGAGAGCGGGGCTTCCCACAATTGCACTGCCCAGCTGATGGTTTGCAGCCCAGGGCAGCCACTAATCACCTGCTGTCCTTGTCCCCACAGAGGCTACGGAAACAGGCTGAAAAGAATGTGGAGAAGAAAATCTGCAAGTTCACAGAGGTCCTCAAGACCCACGGACTCCTGGTCTGAGCCCAATAAAGACTGTTCTGCCTCACGCTTGGCTTGGCTTGCCCTTCCTCCACCGCCGACCTGGGATGTGGGGGACCCAGGGGCGGCTTTCCAGGTGCCACAGGCACCCTGGGGCCCCGAGAGCTAGGGTAAAAGAAGGCATCTTGGTCTGTGCCCCTTCCAGGTCTTCCACAAGGGTTTCAACAGCTTTGTCTTGTACCGATGGCGTTTCTAACCTGCTCCTTCAGGGGCGCCTTAGGGAAGTGGCAGAACTGCCGGTTACTTTCTGGACCTGGCATGTGGCCGAATGCCATACTCTGCAGCTGTCAAGGGGGAGGAGGCACCTGGTATGGCACCAGGTCTGCAAGGTGCACAGCTCAGGGATTGCAGCCGTGGTCCTTGCCCTTCTCTTTGTCATCAGAAACAAATAAATTATTTTTAATGCAATGCTGCGTCCTTGCATGTGTGCTGTGGAGGCAGACCTATGGAACATGGGCCCTTCACAAGGGCAGGGGCTTAGGCAGTGTTGCCCTAAATGAGCGTGATGTGCCTTTAGAGGTTTTGTGGACAACTTAAATGTGCCTTTTTCCAGTGTGACTTGCACACCGTCACGCAGGGCCTGTGGTGGCTGATCTGTTCCAGTTGGGTAAAACTAACTCAGCTGCAAAGTATGGGATTGCCAGTTGAGACAGGTTTTCACTGTGTAGTTTAGACTGGCCTTGAGCTGTGTATCCCAAGCTGGCATGAAGAGATCCTCCTGCCTTAGCCTTCCAAGTACTGGCATTACAGGCATGCCACAAAGCCCAGCGCGAGATTGCCAGTTCTAAGCAGGTCCCCATTACCCAGCTCCAGGGGTCCCGGTGCTAGAATGGGGGGTGTTAATTGAACCACTTGCAGACCTGGGGTTTGCGTGAATTCCCCATTAAGTCAACTCAAACGTTTGATAAGGACTTTTTTTGGTGCTGGGAATCAAACTGGAGACCTTGCACCTAACCCAGGCGCTGTGCCGCTGAGCTAGATCCCCAGTTAAGTCACCGCTCGGCCCATCCGGATGATCCCCACGGCGTTCGCCGATAAGGTGGAGATCCCACCCCGAGTATCCATCCGGCCCCTCAGCTCGGTGCACAATGCCCAGCGCTTCGCCACAGTTCACGGGGACCTGTCGCAGGTTTACCGACCTTTCCAAAGCGCAAACAGCATGGCAGTCCGGAGGTGTTCAATAAATGATGCTTTCACTGCCAGAACCGGAGAGGCCAGCTGGCTGTGTAGACTTAAAAGCACAAAGCTCTACATTAAACGGTACGCTTTACCAAAAGCAGGATCCATTTAAAAAGAAGATGAAAGATCGAATTGGAGACCAACGGGGGGCAATTTACCGACTAAGACTTTTAAAAAGGGGGGGGCGGGGTGCAGACGGAGCCCAGGAGAGGGCCCTGGATTCGGTTCCCAGTACCGCAAGAATAAATACAGATCTGTTGAAATTTAAAGCTACTAAAATTAAAACCAGGTTCTCAGTACCAAAAGCCACATTTCAAGTAGCCATGGCCAGCGTGTCGCACGGCAGAAGTACAAAGCATTTCTACCCTCGCCTTGTACATAGAAAAACACCATTAGAATCCCGCGCCCCGTCACAGTCAGGACACCTGAAGAGCAACTTAATAAGGCTTCTGAGATCTTGAGGGCGGCCCCGCCCCTCACAACAATGGCGGCACCGTAGCACTCCAAGGACCCTAGTGCCTGTCCCACAGGAAGATGGCCGCCACCATCTCTTCGGGTTCCAAGCCTAAACCTGTACTACCACGCGGTCTCCAAAGCCCACGTGAACGTACGCCCCGCCAAAACATGGCGACCTCCCTACAAGTCTCGCGATAACATAAGCCACGTTCTCCCATTCCAATAGTGCCTTCAGGCGGCAAAGCTAAATGGAAATCTCGCGGACAGTGCCCACTTCCCGTTCCTCAGTCCTTCACCCTTATGGCCGCGTCCCTGTGGTCCTCGAATCGCGAGGTTGGTTATTGCCACCTGTCGATCAAAATCGCGTCTAAAGCACCGCCCACAACCGTGGGCCCGCCTCCTTCCGTCACTTCCTGTCTAGCCCCTGCACAGTCGATAAGGAAACCCGCACGCCGCCGTCATTCTCTTTTTTCCTGCCGGCCGGGAAGATGGCGGACATTCAGGTGGGTGCTCGGAGCTGGAGCTGAGGTTGCGGGTCCCACCCCCAGCTGCCCGGGAGCGACCGGGAGGGCAGGACACCGCGCCCCTTTTCGAGTTTATTTCGGGCGTCTCCCATCTGCTAGGCACTAACGGGGGCGACGAAAGCGTGCATTTATTTTAACTTAGATCAGTGCTTCCTGAATCCAGCGAGCTCGTTCGTGAATGGAATTTCAAGCATTTTAGGAGTTAAACTCTTAAAATTTAAAAGTTGGAAGGCGGTGTGTTCAGTGTTGAGTGTTAATTCTGGTGATGAGTCCTAAGGATGAATTTACGTAGCGGGAAAGTGTGCTAGAGCGTACGCATTGAGCAGCCCTGGGTTAGACTTGGAGGCATCTGTGGATTACAGGTAAATTCGGAGTAGGGGTTTGGTACAGGTGATTCCGGGGCTCTGGGCCTCCAGAGGTGGTATCTGGGGACTAACGCTGTAGAGGGTGGTTCTGGAGGGCTCCGAGAAAGGCACTTTTAGCCCAGATCTTGGCCTGCTCCAAGCTCACCAGTTTCCTTCTCCGTGCCTGTAGACAGAGCGCGCTTATCAGAAGCAGCCGACTATCTTCCAAAACAAGAAAAGGGTGCTGCTGGGAGAAACTGGCAAGGAGAAGCTCCCTCGGTACTACAAGAACATCGGTCTGGGCTTCAAGACCCCCAAAGAGGTGAGGAAGGAACCTCAGAAGAAAATGAGACAATCCTGTGCCTCCACATGTGGGAGCAGAGGTGTCCCTACCACGGCTCGGTGCCTGCCGCTGGGGCTGCTGGGAATTGTAGTTTGTGCTTGAGGCCACGCCCCCCAGTTCGGTACAGAAATAGCCCCGTTGTCACTTCTCCCCTGATTTTTATCCCTCCAGGCCATCGAGGGCACCTATATTGATAAGAAATGCCCCTTTACTGGTAACGTCTCCATCCGAGGGCGGATCTTGTCCGGTGAGTGAGGGACCCTGGGCCTGGCCTGGGAGAAGGGGGTTTGGGCACTGGCAGGTGATGTCTGTTCTCACGATGGTCTTCAGAAGCCCGCCCCGGGCACTGCCGAGAAAGCCGATTGGCAACACTGATGCCAGAAACAGGGTGTGGGGACCCATGCTTAGCCACTTCTAATTCACTCCCAGCATGCCCTGGGCTCCCCGTGATCCCCTTTCCAACAAGGCCTGAGTGACCCATGATCTGTTGCCCACCCCACCCCAGGCGTGGTGACCAAGATGAAGATGCAGAGGACCATTGTCATCCGCCGAGACTATCTCCACTACATCCGCAAATACAATCGCTTTGAGAAGCGCCACAAGAACATGTCCGTGCACCTGTCGCCCTGCTTCAGGTGGGTGACAGCGCTGAAAGCCATGGCATTGTGCAGACAGGCGGGCGGAAGTCCGGGGTCAGGTTTATTGCTGTTGTCTTGTGTGTTAGGATTAAATGTCTTGTAAGAGTAGCCTGGGAGCAGGTTGGGTGGCTGCCTGCGCAGAGAGGGCCAGTGTGGCCCCCAGGCTCCTCTGGGTGCTGCCCTGGGCGCAGGTCAGTGGGTGACCCCTCCTGAGGGCCTGCCCCTGCCCACCCCCACAGGGACGTCCAGATTGGCGACATCGTCACAGTGGGCGAGTGCAGGCCGCTAAGCAAGACCGTGCGCTTCAATGTGCTTAAGGTCACCAAGGCCGCCGGCACCAAGAAGCAGTTCCAGAAGTTCTGACACCGCCTGGCTGCACCCCAAAGGGAATAAAGTTATTTTGGCTCTCAAGACCGGGCTTGGATCCGTCACAGCGAGTCTCTGGGGGCGGTGGATGAGGTGGCCTGGCTGTGCTGCCTGTTCCCTGCGCTCCAGTCTCTGAGGAGGAAGTGAGGAGGGTGGAGGTGCCCTGCGCTGCAGCTCTAGTTGCAGTGTCCCCTACTTCTGTGCTTCCCCTAGGCCTCCTACCTCCCTAGCAGCTAAGAGAGGGGCCCTGAGCCCCCGCACAAACACCAGGCCTCAGGCTGTAGAAGCTTCCACCCATTGGCACCACCTGCCTCCAGGCCTGAGGGGTTGGGGTTTGTGTTCACTTGCTGTACTGGGGATTAATCCGGGGAATGGGCCTCCAGAACAGGTGGCCTGGAAGAGACCTGATGAGGAGCAGCCCAGATCCCAGCACACCCCCTCCCCCGACTGAGCAACATCCCCGGGCCCTCCTCCCTACCCACCTCCTTTTTGACATAGGCTCTTGCTAAGCTGTTCATCTTGGACTTCAATTCATGATCCACCTGCCTCGGCCTCCCAGAGCGCTGGGATTACAGGTGTGTGCCATCTCACCTGAATTGGACCCTAGCATTTGAGGAAGCGGGGTCCTCAGTTGGCCCAAAGGTGGGGAACAGGGGCAAGGTGGTAGAAATGGAAAGTGGCAACTCTGGTAGCCCCAGAGCACCTGCTGTAGAGGGGAGTGCAGAAACCTTGAGTGGAGTGGTAGACCCACTGCACCCCACAGATACACAGGCCAGGACTCTGTGGGCCAGATGGCTCAGAAACAGCAAGGACAGATAGGATCCTAGTATGGGGGAGGCTGAGTCAGGAGCATTGCGACAAGCTAGAAGACAAGGTCTGAGAGAGAGCAAGAGCCTGTCGGAAATGAGAGCAGCAAGAGAAGGAGTTGCACCTGACAGGAGTCCAGGATGCCTGAGGGCAGCGAGATTCTGGGGTCCCCCGTCGCCTTCACCTGGGGCCTGCAGGTGCCAGAGTCCCCAGGTCCCTGCCCCCCAGGCCTGTACCAGCGTCTGAGGCGCATCACTGGTACAAGGGTTGGGAGACAGGGCCGTGAGGAGTGGAGCGGCCACCAGGAAGGCGCACCCGTGCCGGCGCTGCCTTTTACCCGGCGAGGGCGCGGCTGCTGCAGAGGAAGTGGCCTGCGCCGAGGGGCAGGAAGGGCGGGTGGGGCCCGGCAAGTGCGGGCAGGGGGGAGCTCAGAGCCCTGCGGAGAGGGGCAACCTGGGACGGGGGGACACAGCCCAGGGAGGGGGCGCAGAGAGGTGCGGCTTCCAGGCCACAGGTGCTTCCGCTCAGGGTGGGGCCCTGTTTACAACAACAGCCTGCACCCCAGCTTCCTCCCAGCGACGTTGGGGCGTCTTCGGTTCCCAGGCACACGTGAGCTCTGGCTGCCTGCATAGGGGGCTGCAGACCACTGGGAGCCCCTCCTTCTACAGCCCTTGCAAAGGAGCTGGACCACACAGTTTTGCTGCGGCTCCAATGTGACCCCAGCCCTCAGCCAGCTGCCTTTCCTTTCAGTGCTAGGCATTGAACTCAGGGCCCTTGCACGGAGCTACACCACCACCTCCAGCCCTTTTGTTATTTGAGACATTACGTTGCTATGGTGCTAAGTTGCCCAAGCAGGACTCGAATTTGAAATCCTCCTGCCTCAGCCTCCCAGAGTACTAGGGTTACAGGCAGGTGCCACCACCCTGGCTTCATCCAGTTTCATCCACCTCCCTTTCTCCCTCAGCAGCTTGTCTTTTTTTTTTTTTTTTTTTTTAACCAGGGATTGAACTCATGACCTTGTGTTTGCTAGGCAGGTGCTTAGGCCACTGAGCTAAATCCCCAGCC
>RJWT010025667.1:0-16053 GCA_004365215.1 Cuniculus paca | reverse complement strand
AGGAAGCTAATTAGAATGAACTTACCCATTTGTAAGATTAATGCCAACACCATACTTCACTAGGTATTTATCCTCTTTAAAATGTGTAAAGTCCCTTACATGTGTATGAAGGTGAGCACCAATTTAGCACCTTGTACATAGAATTTGGGAATGGGCATATTCTTGGTACCTTCACAGTGCATTCATAGATTAAGATTCCAACATCCTAGGTAGAAAAAGCATTATCTGGGAAATAAACTGAAATCATGGCTTTGAGGAAATGGAGAACACGTCAGCACTGCATGCTACAAAACTCTCTCGAGTCAGTGTTTCGTGAAGTGTGGGAGCACACACACAGTTGCTCATCAGATGGCATGTTCCTACCAGAAAACACTTAGATGACATGCTAATAATTTGAACATGGTCCTCATTGATTTTAGATTCTCAGATACGGCAGAGGTATTGAGCCCATCTGGATTTCTGGTAAAAATATTCCTCAAGACAAGGATATTCCAGATTGTCCCTGTGGTGCCAAGAGAATATTTGAATTCCAGGTATGGATTATTTTAGTGATCATCACCCTGCGTTCTGCTTTTGGATATTGGAAAACATTACCAATGTCATAGGTGCACATGGGTCAGCGTGGTAGTATGGAAAGTGCCATGTAATTCTGAGGGCTGGTGGTGCTCCCTGTTGTGAAGGAAGTGTTCTCACTGAGTGTCCCTCTCCTCAGGTCATGCCACAGCTGCTCAACCACCTGAAAGCAGACAGACTGGGCAAGAGTGTGGACTGGGGCATCCTGGCTGTCTTCACTTGTGCGGAGAGCTGTAGTTTGGGCAGTGGCTACACAGAGGAATTTGTGTGGAAGCAGGATGTAACAGATACACCTTAAGGCTTTAAAGTCACTGATGTTTAAAGCTTGCAATTCCATCCTTAGGACTTTATCCTAAGGAAGCAACTTAGGGTAGTTACTTAGTAACTTACAGACATGATGTACAAACTTGTTGTTTGAGGCATTGTTTTATAATGTCTAAATTGCTAAAACAGGAATGTCCAATGATAGGAAATTTAGTAAATTCTGTTATATCCAAGGAGGAAAAGTCAGTGTTACATCTATGTGGACAACAAATAAGAGATCTAACCACTATTATAGATGGTGTTCATGTGTGATGGTTTCATAAAAATATTTATACATGTTGTATATGTACTAGAAAGATACACTGAACTGGTTACCTGCAGTTGGTGAGATTGAAGAAGAGTTTTGATAAATAATACCCAGTAAACTATACAACTTAATTAGGCTGGTAGGAAGTTCAGTGGCTTTTGGAAAACTGAACAAGTGGGGCCTTCTTATGCCAAATTATAAATACTTCCTTGAGTAGAGTAAGGGCTTTTCCGAGTTTAAGAGCTGTCATCTGGGGACATCACCAGGTGACATGGATGTTGGTACAGGCATGTCAGAGCACTTAGCCATGCTGTCATTTGGGTGTGTCCCAGTCACCTTTAAGATGATGACCAAAAAAAATCACAGGACCTTTCTGCTTAAAACAGGTAGTTTCAAGAGGGAGACTAGTGGTCCAAAGCACCAGACAGAAAATGTCACAGCACCAAATGGCAACAGCACCTACTTGATAATTAACAATAAGAAAATTTTAAATAAATATATTAAGACACTGCATTGCCTTTAGCAGTATCAA
Source organism: Cuniculus paca (assembly GCA_004365215.1). NCBI lineage: Eukaryota > Metazoa > Chordata > Mammalia > Rodentia > Cuniculidae > Cuniculus > Cuniculus paca. The sequence continues at coordinate 14,377 of RJWT010025667.1, read as the reverse complement.
TACATTTTTAAAAATACGATAGAACAATCAACACATCACCCATGGAACCTACTTAACGATTCACACGCTACTCTGTGCCCTAACACACGCAGCCCAACCGCAGCAGTTCTCTCTCACCTGGCCTTTTTGTTTCAGATACTGCGTGCTGGTATAATTATCCTTGGATAATTTCTGAGATCATAACAAAAACAACTGTTTAAGTGTTTTGGCAACTATACTGATGGTACCATTTTACTCAAAATGGCATGTGTAATTTAGGTAAAATGAACAATTTTAAATTGTTATGAAAAAAACTTAATAAAACAACAGGAGCAGTAATATATATAATATACATAGAAAGTAAGTTAAAAATCTGAAATGTTGCTGGGTGTGGGGTGGTGATACACCCCTGTAATCCTAACACTGAGGAGGCTGAGGCAGGAGGACTGCCATGAGTTTGAGGCCAGCCTGGACTACAAAGCAAAGCTCTTGTCTCAAAAACAACAAAAAAACCATGTTAAAATCCCTGTGTGAAAACCATTATAAAGCTCTGAGGAACAGAGAAGACCTACTCACATCAAGAAACCCTTCTTAGACATGTAATGCTGGAGTGTCTTTCCAAACTATACATTACTGACAACAGTAATGACTGGGAACTGTAAGAAAAGGGCACTTTATATTGTTCTCACTGTTTTGTTCCATCTTACTGTTTTGCTCTTTAAAATAAAAAAATATAAACAAAAGGGCACTTTGTTCACTGTTCTCTCTGGGATGCAACCTGGTACCAGTTTATCAAAACTGAGAGTACATAAATGGTCTTTAATACAAAAATTCCTCTTCTAGGAAAGTTTACTGCAGTAAAAACCAGTACTTATTCAAAATATACACAAGGATATTCCTTGCAGCAGCAAGCACTGGGGATACCATAAATGATCACAATTAAGGGAATGGGTGAATAAGGGCATAGAGAGTACCTTAAATGCCATGTCTTTGCTGAGTAGAGTGGCACATGCCCATAATTGTAGCTACCCAAAAGGCTGAGGTAGGAAGATTCTAAATTCAAGCCCAGCCGAAACAGTGAGGTTTAATCTTTGGAGTAAGAGAAAGGGCCAAAAATGTATCTCAGTGGTAAGCTCCTTTGCTGTGATTGGTGCAGCTCTTAAGGTTCCTGGGATGCAGGACCATGAGCGAAGGAAAATGAGGAAAGCTGCAGTCAGGTGGAGCCCTCTTCAGATGGGAGGAAAGGAACTGCCCTCCCGCTACAGGGGCGTTTATACATTTAGCAACTTAATGTCACGTGACACTGTTGCCTAGTAATCTGCATGTATGACAACCTAAGGGCCTGATGCTTTGGTGCCTGCAGTTACTTGTTTCTGTGGCTTGCCAGGGGTGGTCTTTGTTCTAGGAACTAGCTGGCTGGCTCTCGCAGGTGTGGTCAATTTGCAGGTTTGACTGTGCTTACCTAGATGTGCAAGGTCCTCAGTTCAGTACTACAAAAAGACTATTTTGTAGAAATGTTTGACATACAGACTGAAAAAAAAAAAAAGCCAAAAAACTGAAATACTGCCAGGTATGGTACACATACCTATAACCCTAGCCCTTGGGAGGCTGAGGCAGGAGGATCACCATTGAGTTCACTGCCAGCCTGCACTACATAATGAGACCCTGTCTCAAACAAAACAAAACAAAACAAAACAACCAACTGAAATACTGTATGCTTTACTGCTTTTCAAAAGCGGAATCAAAGTACCGCCAAAGGGTAGAATTATACAGAACACAACTTTAACACTAGTCTAAACAGAAAGGAAAGGAAGAAAGGACCACTCCTTTCTGAATATATATATATCTGAGCTGTGAGAATGTTTTCACCATTGAAAAGGACAAAAAAATCTAATGAAACCCAGAAACTTAATAAAGGTCCACTTGGTATTCCAGTGGGATCGGGGAACCCCTCACCAAAAATACCAGATAATTAGCAACCTTTGAAGACTCAGGTTAAGATTAGGGTGCCAGCCTCCACCTCTGAAGGACTGCCTCAGAGTTCATTCTGCTCCCTTAACAGCTACGTAACCCTGCGCGAGGGAGGTGCACTCCACACTTCTAAAAGGATTCGTGAGGACTCCTGGCACTGTAGGCAAAGCACCAGGGAAACCAGAGGTGTTCAGCTCCAGATGGGGACGGTAACATCCATCCATTTCACTGGACGTACAGTGTGATGTGCAGTGGAACACTTGACTAAAACGAATGACAAGCAAACACCAAAACGATTTCAACCATTGTATCTAAAATACAGTTTTTTAACAGTATGATCACATGACTCTTACAAGGTATCATAACAACAATCTTAACACTTTTGTAAACTGCATTTATTGTACAGAGTACTCTGAAGAAAGAAAAATATGTACAGCCATTTGTTTTCATTAATACATCTATTCTGTCCTGCAATACTGGAAAGGCGGAATGTGTCTGGCACAAAAATAACCCCTAAGAGTTACAAATTAGAAAACAACACTTTTAAAAAAGATTTTTACTTTTCCGGTAGAAATATAAAAACTGTGGTTTATGGGGAAAAAATTAAAATAAGTCCAATTATATAGGTGGCTTCGTCACTTACAAGTTTTATCCCTTAAACCAACTTGTCAACAGCAGTGTTTAAAATCTACATATAAATAAACGGGCAGCGCTGCCCAGATAGCAGCACAGTACGAGCAACTCACAGTAACGCCGCGGGTGTTCTCAGTGCAGGAGTAACCCTTCCCAGCACCCCACAGTGGGCCTGGCCAGAAGAGCTGCTTGTGATGCAACCTACACCTGAGCACACGTCTTCTCACATCACCACCATGAAAGGTACCAAACTGATTTGTTTAAAGAACAAGGGGCGCTGGGGGACGGGAGTACATGAGAGCCACTACGTCGTCTTCCTGAATCCCTTTAGAATAGGGTAGATGTTTTCAAATGCTTCGTAAATTTCTGCTCTGACTTTAGCACCTATGAAGACACAAAGGAACAGAGAGGAGTGTGAAATGGCATTTTTAACACACAAGTAAAATTATTACCCTAAGATGCAAGCACAATCCTCTCCATACCCACATTAACGGATACAGGCATGAAAACAATCAATTGTAGGAACCTTTGTCACAATCCTGGTTTTATTTTTAAAATAAATGTTGTAAGGTGACCTTTCTTATTTATTTTTTATTTATTTGGTACCAGGGATTGAACTCATGACCTTGTGCTTGCCAGGCAGAAGGTGACCTTTTAAATGACCAGAGCAATGCACACCTTGACTCCGGCCTGCTCTCCTGCAGTTCACACCCACACAATCTTGCACCTCCACCAGGTTATAAACCCAGCAGGCAGTGCCAAGAATGAGCTGCTTTCTTCCCCTGCTGCCTCCAACTGGGCTCTTCTCAGTCTTCCTTAACTGCCTCGGAATGGTGGTGCTGGTGGAACCCACACACCAACAGAAGACACGCCTCACTGTCCCCCGTGCCTGCCCACTACCCTCTCCAAGCTGACGGCTCCAGGGCTGCAGCCAGACGCCACTGCTCTCTCCCTCCCACTCGGGTTCGTTTCTCTCAAGGTGTGAGTAAAAGAAAAACAACGGTAAAGTCCTTTTTTTTCTTTTTTAACAAGTTGTTAGCCAACTGTTCCAATGCTGAAGTTTCTTCTCAGCACTGAGAAAATGCCATCCTTGAAATCTTTCAAACGTTCAGGTGCTATTTGCTGTTACAACTTACCTGTTAATACAACTTTTCCAGAAACGAAAATAAGGAGAACAATTCTAGGTTTGATCATTCGGTAGATTAATCCAGGAAATAACTCTGGCTCATAACTAGAAGGAAAATGGCAAAAATATTTTAGAAATCAGGGGCTTCCCATGTTTTTAGGTAAAATGAGGACCCATGAAAGGGAAATACTGAATAAACAGAGCATGGCTCTTCGGTGACACCAGAGAATGTAGTTAGGCCATGCCAGACCAACCTGTCACTGACTACCTGCTGGCTACTTGTCCTCCTTATCAACTGATCCTATTTCTGAGATAACAATAAAAGCTGTGTGTTTATTGTCTGTTCTCTGATCCATATCCAGATTCACTCTGGACAAGTTTATTTATGTGGTTGACATTTTTTTTTGTGGCACTGGGGATTGAACTCACGACCTCGTGCTTGCCAGGCAGGCACTTAGGCCACTGAGCTAGATCCCTGGCCCCAAGTTTATTTATGTGACCTTAAAAAATCTAATCATTTAGTTCTAAGAGCTGATAAGACAGTTTGCCTTTTAAAATTGTATCTCAACTTCCTGAAACTGAAAAGTCAGTTTTGGCTGAGCAATTTAACCAAAGTGATATACCAGATACTAGCTTGAGAATGAGTTTATCCCCCAATGACACCATCAGCCCTTTTCTCTCTGTATGTGTTTGACTCAGAGGAAAATTCAAGACAGGCCTGACTGTGGTAAGAAGTTAAAGGAAAGTGTACCAGGTACACAGGTGGCATGTGCAAAGGCCCTGGAGCAAGAGGGGCAGGGGGAACGGATATGGTCATAAACAGAGCAGAAGACGGTGAAGCAAGGCTGTGAGACGGGCTGTCTGTCATGAGTCTGCACCAGCAAGCAGTAGGTAATAGTTGAGGAAAGTGTTTCTGTCAGTGTTAAAAACCTTGCTGGTAGATCTGATGTGATGTTGATGAAAAGATGCCAGGGAAGAAAAAAGTGATGCAAGGGGTTCTGAGGTCAATTCATGTGTTTGAAATGTATTTATCAAGAAACAAACCGATGAAACTTAAAAGTGGGACAGAATTCATTCCAGTAAAGGGAAGTTCACTAAGCAACATGGGAGTGTGTGTAAAAAGCCAGGTTAAGGTGTGAGAAGAGACTACTGAAGACAGCAGGAAGTTGAGTAATACAACTGTAAGTACGTTTGGTGTTACATGCTGAGTATTTTGCACGTGGTTTATCCGCAGCAGTGCTTAAGGAGATTACAAACCGGCAGTGATTCCGGCACATTGCAGACTCACCTACTAAACTGCTGGTGGGTAAGCACAAGGCCCTCCAATCTTATGGGAAACTTCACATCACAGCTTCCCACCATATTCTGAATCTTGAAGTCCAAGAACTTGGCTGGAAAACCCAACTTCTGCACAACTCTAGCATATTTTCTTGCTGCTAATCTGGACTGTTCTTCACTAGAGAAAGGATAAAAGCGAGTAACTTGTGCTGAGTCGGCTGAAATATTTAGATGAATACTTACAAAAAAAAATCCAAGTTAGGAAACAACAGTAATAACATGTAAACTGGTCACTCTCTTTTCAATAGGAGAAAAAAATCAGCACACTAACAGTTTTATTATAAAGTATTCCTGTGTCCCTGACAGAAAATCACAGACCTACCAAACAATCAGCCAAATTACTCATCTTGAGTTTCAGGGACAGGATCTGCGCCACGACGTTTTACATGGAAATAAAAAACTAACAAGCTTCATCTTGACAGAAAAATACTGATGAGCTTTATTAGGTGAAAAATGAACATACTGACTCTGTCCTCCTGCATATCAATGTCCCTTTATTCACTTTGATGACATTTTTGGACACAACTATGACTCAGCAGCTTCAAGCTTATGTAAGAAAAGCAGAATACAAGTGGCAATGCCACAAACAAAACACTCTCAAGTGCAGGGATCAGAATGATGAAATTAAACCTATTATATATGCTGCTTTATTTTTTTCCAAGAAAATAAATTTGTGTTTCTGGTCAATCAAAAAGTCACCCAACTAGATATACAATCTTTAGCCAGCAGATGCTCTGGGACAAACCGGACTAAACACTACATGGAAAGTCTGTCTTAGGAAAAAGAAGAAACAGTTCTGGTGTTCCATTCACAGGAAGACTATCCTAAATAAAGTGTTACCACTGCATGCTGCAGCCAAGGAAGTGTGGGAGTTTCAGACAGATTCATACCCTGTCTTCTCAAAAAACTCAGAGATTAGGAAATAGGATGTCCACACCGATGGCCTTCTTTTCATTAAAAGACAATTTGAAAGTTCAGAAGAAGCTAAAATATCTGTAAGCTTCTACATGTTGACACCTACAAGTGTATTTTAATCATCTTTTATTTTCAAAGTCTGAGTTCAAGCCACGCCTAGTGGCATGTGCCTGCAATCCCAGCACTAGGCTGAGGCAGGAGGATCGTTGTGAGTTCGAGACCAGCATGGGCTACAAAGGGAGCTCAAGGACAGCCTGAACTGATAGTGAGACCCTGTTTCAAAAAACACACACACACCAAAAAAAAAAAAAAAAAAAGTCTGAGTTCATTTGCTTAAATTTGATGAAGCTAATGTCACTAATCTTCCTGTTTTTAGAAGTTTATGACATACTAAAGATACAGGCTCTGTTAAAGGTTTAGAGCAGTATGGGACACTGAGCACCAGCGTGCTCCAAACAGATGGCGAATACACCTTTTATGACAAGGATGCATTCCTGAAGACGCACAGAACTCACAATTAAAATTTGTACCAATGAAGGGCAGCTGGTATTTGTGGCCAAAACATATGGTCCTCCTGCACTGCCAGACCCAACAAGTCTGCAATGCTCCAGGCCATCAGCTTTTGTGAAGTTCTGTGATCTTTATCAGCATTTTTATGAAATGTTTTATGTAAAAAGCCTTTTAGGTAGAAAAGAATCTTTACTAGGTTTTGACGCTATATTGAATCACATACACATAAAATACATCTGAATTATATAGAAAATAAGCACTGTAACATGTTGAAAACTCATGTTTGTTTTTAAGAAAAGGGAAACCAGTGCTTCCTAAAGTGATTCAAATCAAGCATTGTAACAGTAACCTTTGGAGTGCTAGCCAGAAACCTAGGAACTGTGATCTATCACCTATTTTTCCATTATACACAGACCAGGAGAATGAATTTCTTAAGGCTACCTCTTGGCTCCCGTGCACACCATTTTTCCAGAACTGAAAATCAGCGCTGTGGTTCGTGGCTCTCTTATTCTCATGATAACAGCAGCAAACCGCTAAAATGGTCAGAGAGAAGTATTAGTGAGGTCATCCAAACTGCTGAACTTTGTCCGAAGAAGTAGAAAATGATAAAGACCATGCCACCAAATGGGAAAGACCTAATTTATATAGTTGTTAAAATATTTGTCCTGCACTCCAACATTCTCTTACATCACTTATAACAAGGAGCAGAATAAATTACCTTACTGTGACTAATGAGTTATTCCAAGATCTCAGATCTGTGTCTTTTTACATATAAACCCTACGACAAGAAGATGAGTAATGTTTGGAAAACTTGGCTTTTGTAATGTGGTGTTGTTTTTGTGGGGAGAGGGTGCTAGGAATCGAATCCAGGGCCTTGTGCATGCTAGGCAAATGCTATACCTACTGAGCTACACTGCCAGCCTAATACATCCTCAAAAACATCAAAACCTATTTCCTCCTTATATTTGCTGCTTAGGATTAGCATCTCTAAATATATGTTTTGTTTTATTAATATGAATTTTTAGGCAAGGCAATAATCCCTTTTTACTTCCTGAAGGGATTAACAAACAAGATTTTATATCAATATGTAATAAAGTGAGACCTTGTTTCCAATTGGTCCTTAGATATAATGTTCATGTATTAAACGCATACATCCAAAGGAAAAAAAGCTTTCACTTTCCATTTATGTATTAAAGATGGTTGCTTTTTGAGAAACCTTTTCCTAAGATTATAACTCAAGGGGAAAAATATTTCAACTGTGGGTGGACTTAATGGTTTCAGTTAATAGGTTTTATGAAACAAGGCAAAAACCTATTTTCAAGTAATTTAAAAATTTAATATATGCTTATTATGGAATTACATTCCCAACCCCCGAGATGACTAATTCACAAGAAAGATTGCCTTGACACTTATAAAGACTGCTCTATGTCTTCTCCCAATCTTATTACCTATAAAAATGTAAGAAGTATGTTCTAGCTTATATAAGTGCAAAAAAGGTCAAATTACTTTAAGTTTCAATATTTTATTAGTCAGGTAATTACTAGCACTGTAACAAAGATTACAATATTGTAAAGTTATCCATTCAACTAAAGACTGTGACAGACCAAAGACTAATCTTGCAATGCTCCATGTGAAAGTTTTACTAAGAGGCTAATAGTGCTCCAGACCTTTTGACATCTCACACAAAAATTAAAAGATCTTGGAGTATCTAGACAATTCAAGATGAAGACAAAAACACTGGCCACTAACCAATTTTTACTTTCTACTCTCATTACGTTATGTAATGATTATTAAAGATAAATAATAAACTTATTATCCAGCTTTTCCAAGCATTCAAAACAAAAAACTCAACACCTGAAGATTCTAAAATGGTAATATCAAAAATGATAGAATGTGGATGTCAATGGTCTGTATAAACATTTCTACCCTCGCTAGGAGTCACTGAACTAAAACGTGAACCAACTACGGCTCGAAAAGTAAATGAAGGGCTAGGGATGTAATTAAGTTGTACGGTACTTATCTACACGTATGAGGCCCTGAGTTCAGTTCCCAGCAATACACACGTGCGTGCACGCAAGCAAAACAACTCGAGATTTAAAAGCGCCACAAATACATGGCTAAGAGTCTCAGATAAAAAGTACTATCCACAACTGTTGCCCAGCCAGACAAGAGTTTGCATGCTAAGTGACTCATCTTTTAACGTACAGATAAATATTTCAGAGACAGAAAATAAGTGGAACCAATCAACTGAGAAAATAACACGTTCAGCTAAAAGTATCAATCCGATTCTTGGCACTTACTCTCCTGGTTCGCCTTAAGCCAACTAACGTGTAGTATAAGACATAAAGGAGGTTCTACATGTTTCCTGTATTCAAGACTGCTCTTGTTCTTTCGTCCTCCTCCACTGTCTAATAGAGATGCCTAAATGTTGCTATATGGCCACTGTTTCAAGATGACAGGCAAATAATGAAACTGTAGGAGAAGGCATGAAGTTGTCACGGTCAGCCTGAACTGACTATTCAACGAAAAGGATATAACTGAGATGCAGTGGCAAAGGAGAGTTAGCCTGGCAGAATGCTGACAGACATATACAGCTCACAGTTAAGTTCTCAAGGTTTTGAGAAATCCACATGCAACTGGATTGTGTTCTTTGGTGCCCTATCTAGCTGCACAAGGGCAGAACAGCCTGCTTCGCCCCTTGCTGGCTGCCAGCTATCAGTAGCTTACCCAAGGAATGAGAAACAAAGACTGTATTTTAGAAACCATCCAAGTTGGTCTTCTTGTGCTCTTTTTTCTATATCAAACTTATTTTCCTTTGTTAGAGGAAATCATTCGACATTGGTTTCCCTGGTAGAGAGATTTGCAGGCATCTGACACTCTTTGATGGATGCGCCCCACTTTGGAGAGCTGCTTCTTCAGGATCAGTACCTCAACCCTGTTGTCTCCTTCAGACCTATGTGCCCAGGCTGGCTCTATCTGGGTTTCTAAGAAGGTCTTTTTCTGTTTTTTTGAGACAGGGTCTCACTATAGATTTCAGGCTGGCCTTGAGCTCACTTTGTAGCCCAGGCTGGTCTCAAACTCACAACGACCCTCCTGCCTCAGCCTCCTGTGTGCTGGGATTACAGGTGTGTACCACCATGCCCACCATGCCTTTTTTTTAATGCAAATATTTATTTAAGTAAAAATATCTTTTCTACTGTCATAGTCAGAAAAGCCTTTGACATGTACTCAGGCTGCTATCTTAAAATCAAAAACCTTATGGAGCTTTCGTGCCACTAATATTTTTATTAGAAAATATATAAAAGTTATACAAAGGTAGAAAAATATAGTAAACTTTGTTGTATGTATTGTACAACTTTTAACAATGACTAAGTTTTGACTAATCCTGTTTCATCTTTATGCTCTCTTCCCAGCTCTCCCACAAGATTACTAAGATCACACATTAGCCAGGTATGGTGGCAAACACCTGTAATTCCAGCGCTTGGGAGGCTGGGGTAGGAGGATCATGAGCTCCAAGTCAGCCCGAACTATACAGCCAGGCCCTATCTTAAAAAAACAAAAACACACAACAACACCTCCTCACACACACAAAAGTCTCACCGTACACCATGTCATTCTTTCCCACGTGGTTCAAAACATTAAAGGCCCTATCCCCTGTTCTCCAGCTTCAGTGCTCCCCACTACAATGAGAAGTGTATGTAAACAGAGTTTACCTCATAAACTGCCAAATCTCAAGAGACTCGTACACGATACATGCTCAGTAAAGTTCAAGCTGAATAAACTTATTATCATATGTAATATAAACCGTACGATTTTACCCTGTGTCCTCATTTTACTGTTGTCAAAACTTAAGCACAACACAAACTTTCTGACCTAGAAAATACCATGAGATTCCTCATGGTATTTTACCAGATGGTTTAAAGTACATGGAAACAGCTCAGACCTTGGGATTATATTCCGCGTTTCGGGCACGAAGTGCAATGGTCTTTAGGTCAAGCTTACAACCAAGGTTCACTGTAGATACAATATTTCTGTAAGAAATTTGGAAAGAGAACATGGTTATTTGAATTATAGTAATTAACCTTTACACAATGGGTGTTAAATGATGAGTCAGGAATCTGACTGTTTCAGTAGTATTCTGAAGGGAATTAATGACAGTATGACTTACTGCAGCAAATGTAAACATTCACTATTTCCATTAAGCCTTGTACATAGACAGTAGGTTCTAGCTCATTGTTGTTTCTTTTCTATTTCTTGTACTGTCAGAGAGCAATACTTGTGAAAATTTGATGGCTCATAGTCTTGTTGAGAACAGTAGTGTTCCCAAGACGTGATGGCACATACCAGGAACCCAGCTCGCAGGAGGGTGGGACACTAGGATCACTGAGTTCAAGACTAGCCTGGACTACACAGTGAGTTCAAGGTCTGCCCAAATTTCATAGTGAGAAAGAAAGAAAGACAGTCAGACAGACAGAAAGAAAGAAGACATAAAAAAGACAACAGTAGTCTCCTTTGATATATGACCAAACAGCCAATAGGTTGTGTTTTCACTTCCGCACTATCTGTTTTCTTCCGGAACTTTTTTATTTTTTTGTGACATATTTTATCTTATTGAGACAAGAGTCTGAATAAGCAGTTCATGCTGGCCTTGAATTCACTAGATACTCTGACTGGCCTTGAACTCACAGCAATTCTGCTTCAGCCTCCCAAATGCTGGAGTTACAGACATGTGCCACCACACCCAGCTTCCTGCACCTTTGTATACACACCTGCTCTCAGCCTTTTGTCACCTGTGAACTGTATCTGTATGGGGTAAATTTTGGTCCACCTGCCACAAACTTAATCAGGTAACTGGTAAATGCACTCATCTATTTTCATTAGTTAAATATTTACCTTCCTTTTTAGTAAGTCAATGAGGTTTTAAGCCCAATGAATTCCCGCCTAATATGGCTCTTATTAGATAATGAAAACTCAGTAATGTCCTGTGGAGTATCAGAATAACCTATTCCAAAGTGGTGATAATTTATGATTTAAACCAAAATATAAATTTGGATTCCCATGGGAAGCAAGCATGCACGACAACTGGGAGCAGTGGAGAAAAGATGAGCTAACAGATCTTCTCTTCCTAAAATCCTTAAATTACTTTTTTAAAAAATTGTGTATGGTCAAACAAAACTGTGGAAGCAAAATTCAGGTCTCTGGGCAATGGTCAGGTTCCATTATAAATAACAATCACGTAAGTAAAGGATGATTAACCTGCAAATGGGAAACACCAGATCTAAAGGGAGTACGAAAAGGGGCAGCTGTAACCTCATGAGTGTAAACTCTTAAATTTACCCTTAAGCACCCCAAAAGTCAACGCTATGTGCTTCTCACCGACTGATACCCCACAATATTTGCCTGTTTTTCAGGAAAAAAATCACCACCACCACCATTTTGGTGACTCCCTTCATTCACATAGAGCTATAGGATTCACTTCATTCAGATAGGAAAACTCATTTAAGGCAAGAACCATCATTGCTACCATGTGGGAAGGACACGGATCTTCACAGATTTGTAGCAACTCTCATAAATACAAAGGAAAACAAGTACCACTGTGACCTGTGACAAACCCTACCATACATGATGTTGGGGCAGCAAATCTGCTGCAGGGAAAGGTCTACTATAATGAAAGCCAGCTTCAATGTTAATGACACTTGAGTACATCAAAACAAGTGACCTTGTTTCTGAAAATGTTAGGACCACAAGGGCACTGGCTCACTAGATAGCTGTGGTTCCCTGTCATGGAGACAGAGGGTCACTGCTGCTCCACTCCCTCAGGTAAACTGAGCCCTCTGAAGGCACAGAGTACGACACACTCAAAGGGACCTCTCTGGGATAGGAGAGCACGCACGCAACACCAAGTACTCACTGCAGCTGCGGCACAATCCCGGAGCTCTCAGAGGCTGGTGTAGCTGGGGTGATGGGTGTCATAGGGGTCATCGGGGAGGGGTACAGGGGGGTGGTACCCGGCAAGGGTGCAGTTGTAAGAGTCTGTGAATGGAAGAGTTGTGGGGTTTGGCCCGAGCCCCCTTGAGCTGCTTGCTGAGGTGCGGACTGCTGCACAGCTGCTGCTGCAGCTGCTACTGTCTGCTGCTGCTGTTGTTGCTGCTGCTGCTGCTGTTGCTGCTGCTGCTGCTGCCTCTGCTGCTCTTCCAAAATAGACAGGCTGTTGGTGTTCTGAACAGGCTGTGGCGTGAGTCCTGTGCCGTAAGGCATCATTGGACTGAAGATGGGGATTCCAGGAGTCATGGCACCCTGTGGGAAGCAAAGGAAATGATGAGCCAGGCAACTGGCATTAAGGATTTGTGGGCCTTTTCCAGTGGAACCACAGGTAAAACATGTACAGTTAGATGCTTTCTGAGTACAGTGGGTAACTGAACATTATTAGGGAAGAGCTTGCTATTCTTAAACACAAAACTGTTTTTAATACTAAACGCAGTAGACAACAGCTGGGGATTTGGAATCCCCTGCTACTTAGTACATGTGAGAACTAAGAAAACGGAAAGTTGCTTAACGTTTCAAGTATATCTAGGTTATAAGAACAAACTATGATTATTACAAAGAACAAAGGGAGATAACTGCGTGACTACGTATCTCTGTTTAAGCACCTGGGATAGCACCCCTTCTGCTCTTCAGGTGTCTGTCCCAGTGTGGATGGTCAATTATATGCTCAGCCTAAAGATACTCACCCAAAATGTTAAGCAGAGAAATAGGCACTTAGGGAACAACGAAGTGTCATTTAATCAATCATGATGATGACAATTAGATTATTATTCAAAAAAGCTGATCACTTGCTGTTCCAAAAGCATAAATCTACAAAATAATAGTACCTTTCTGCTTTTCCATCATGCATCTAAGCTTTTCTAGACACTGTTACATTTGCTAATTTATCTAAGTCTCACAGTAGTCCTTTGGGAAAGGAGAACAGAACTGTTCTTCCCATGTGAAGATAAGAAACTGATGCCCGAAGAGGGCATACAGTGTGGCCAAGGGCACAGGTCTCACGAGCAGATGAGCCAGGGTCACACATCTACAGACCCAGGCCAGTGCCTCCCTCACACCAAAATCAGTGGAGCCGAGTTTGCAGGGACTGGGGACAGCTTTATGGATCTCTTACAAGGTGTGATAAAAGCACAGTAAACCCTGCTGCCAAGTGTCATCCAACAGAAAGGCAGGCTTGTAAGAAATTTTATAGTGTGTCCTTACCCACCTCATTCACAGGACCAGGCACACTCAGTGACTTCTGGCTCCTCGCCCCCAAAGTCAAAATGACCATGAAACATACACATTTTGAATTAATTCAGGACATAAAAGTAGTCACAACTGCGCAACTACAGACACTCAAGAAAGAGGACTTTAAGCACTGTTTCAGAAAGTGGCAAGAATGATAGGTGAGTGTATTCAAAGTGAGTGGGATATTTTGAAAGGGACAAATGGCAATGTGTCTCTTACTGTAATAACATTTTTGAAGTTTAAACACCCACCATAGTGTTCTTTTTTCTCGCTATGTAGTTCAAGCTGGGCTTCAACTCACTTTGTAGCCCAGGCTGTCCTCGAACTTGCAGTGATCCGCCTGGCTCAGCCTCCCAAGTGCTGGGATTACAGGCATGTGCCACCACGCCCAGCTCACTATGGTTTTTCACTCACATCTTGTATTATGTGCAACAGTATGTGTATGTATTTTGTGTGGCGAGGGCCCCTGGTTTTCATTAGATTCTCAAAATACATGCAAGATAGAAAAAAGAGCCACGATTCTTTCTCACTTCCACCACTTTATCTAGCAGAAAGCACAGGCAAATATGACTAGTAAGATAACAACATAGTAGTAGGCAGAATACAAAAGAAGGGTATATCTATACTAGA